>BQKN01065036.1:184814-208362 GCA_022839385.1 Asparagus kiusianus
GCATAGTGATTGTATTGTGAGGTGTAAACGTTGTTCGGGTGAACGTAAAAACCCGGTTGTGATAGTGGAGATCTCCTCGAGGTGAGGAGCGGAGACGTAGGTCGTGGGGACCGAACTCCATAATTATATTGTTTGTTTGTGATTGCATTGGCGCACTTGTTTTCATGTTCATATCTTGTATCGCCATTGTATATTGCTTGTTGATCATTTTGCCCTATCACATTTGTAGTTAGATTATTTACCCTTGTATTAGTTTGCATATCCTTGCACATATCTTATTATATATCTCTTTATTAGGATATATTATCTTATGCTAGTTTATATATCCTTGCATATATATATTTCATCATATATGATATATCTCCTTGTTCATATTGCTTATCCTAGCTCATATAACTTGTTGTATTTTATACTTGCTAGGATAACTTGATAATTAATTTTAACTGGCATATAATCGGATTAGATTAGCATAAGACCCTAATCACCCCCCCCCCCCCTCTAGGGTCTAACATATCCATCTCCCGAACCCACAACTGATGATAACCAGAACGAAGATCAATCTTCGAGAAACACTGATAAATTCTCGATAGTAGATACATGTTCCGGATGGTGACCTTATTCAACTCATAATAATCTATACATAAACACATACTATTGTCCTTCTTCTCCACAGAGAGGATCGGTGCTCCCCACGGAAAATGACTCCGGCGAATAAAGCCCTGAGATAAAAACTCATCTAACTGAATCTGTAGCTCCCTCATCTTAACAGGTGTCATACAATAAGGTGTCCGGGATATCAGCGTTGTGCCTAGCTACATCTTGATGCAAAGCTCAACTTTTCTCACGAGAGGTAATCTAGGTACGTCCTGAAAGACATCCTGATACTCTGAGATGACTCTAGTCTCGCTCAAATCTATACCCCAATCCGAAAACATCACCTCCTCGACGTGTGCCAGAAATGACTCCGCATTCTGGTTACCTTATGAGGTTGCTACTATCTATTCAAACCTATCAAATGCTCACAAGCTGACTGTCTTCGCAAAACAGTCGATACTAACGTGGTAGGAAGATAATTAATCCATACCAAGAATCACATCGAGCTCGGATATACACAAAATGAACAAATCGACTATGAACTTAGACTCGTCTAAGCTGATAATGCATCTCCTACAAATACTCTCTAAGAGGGATGCCTTTTCCAAAGAAGTAGAAACTAACAAATGAATGTCTAGGGAATGTGTAATTAACTGAAGACTATCCATGATAGCATAAATAGATAAAAAGGAATGTGAAGCTCTTATACCAAAAAGATACGAGTTGGGAAGGAGTTCACCAAGAACGTACCTTCCACTAAGGTTCTATTCGCATCATGATCACTTGGTACATTGCAAAAACTTGACCAAACGTTGTGGTCTGCTGCGCTGAAGGCTCTGTAGTAAATGAAACTATCTAACTCTGAGTTAACTTCTGAATAGCATGCATCTGAGCCTCAATCCTTAAAGTCAATAGTGGTGACTCAAATTTTCACTGTTGGCCAAACCCGCGGCCCTGCGGCTGCTGACTTTGGCCTTTGCCCTGCTGGCCTCCTGCTGGTGCCTTGTGACAATCTCTCGTCCTATGTCCAATCTTGTTATAGTTATAACACGCACACTGACTCTTGTGATGTTTCTGCGCTCTCTGTTCCTGCTGTGATTTCTGACCCTTGCTCTGCTGGCTTCCAGTTAATGCATCGAGAGCAACTCGATATTAGCTAAAGTCCATTGCTAAAATACTAGTACTAGTTGTTCTTGGGCCTTAGGCTTCTCTATTTAAACTAGTAACATTTCTTCACACTAGTCTATGTGGGACTAAAGTGGGGGTGTCACACAGCTGATGCGACTAGTGGTGGAAGTTCAGATGATGATATTATTGGCGGAATCTTGTTGGCTATTTTCTCCTTTAGGGCTACTATTCTAGCAGCAATTTGTGCTATGATATCAATCAAGTACTGTGGAGCCTGCTGCGGTTCAGGCTCTGAATCAGCTTGCCCTGCTCGTCATGACATCTATATTTCAGGATTAGATCTTATAAGACACAGTAAATGAGATCTCAAACATATATTATATAACATATAAAAGTAGGAAAATCGTTTCATATATCATTCACGCAATTACTTTCAATCAAAGTAAGGTAGTCATAAAAATTCATAATTTTTTAGATATACGTTTATAACGTCCTCACTCATGCTAGGAATTCCTAGCGGACTCTATACATAATTCCTAAGAAACTCTATCATAGCTCCATGACTCGACACATGATGATCCTAAGGATGCTGGAACTAGAGCTCTGATACTAACTGTGTCACCCTAAGTTTCACACAAGGCTGCAGTCCAAGGTGAACCTACGGATGTCAAGTCGGCCATGCATCCACACTGTGTAAAAACACATTTTACCATCACAGTAATATCTATAGTGGAAGCAACAACAAGTATTGGTACAAAACAGGCAAGATAAAGGTAATAATGAAATGAACATGATTAAATGAAAAGATATCTAATAATATAATCATGTCCCAAATGAAACAAAATGAAATACAACTGATACTGGAATAAATATAAAATGTCTCGATACACAGAGTCAACTGAAAAGTACATAAGCTCTCTCAGCCCTCAAAATAAAATGCAAGTCTAATAATCAACTAGAAACAAAACTAAACATCTGTGGAGCAAAAACTGCTAAAAATAATTAACAGCAACTATGCTGAAAGTCCGTCAACCTGCGGCTCTACGAAACTCTACACCGCTACCTGAAAAGAAGAGAAATCGCGTCAGAACGCTAGCAAGATCATTTCCATCTGCTCCCAGGGGAAGGGCTACTAAGTATGATAGAGGCTCTACCTATAATAAGTGCATAGTCTACCTAGATCAATTTACCCTAAACTATATAGAATTTTTGTTTAGAAATTTACAACACAAGACTAGTACGTCAAGTGAAATAATCCAAATAAGGAAACCCTCATATACCATGTGTCTCAAGTCGTAAGTTTCTAGATATAAATTCTAACTAAGAATAAAACAATAAAGGAAAATAATACAGAAATAAATACATCAATCATACCCAAACAAAATACCATCCAACTCCTCATACCACCCTTAGTGGAACAAAACAGATACCAGTACACTATCTCGTGTACTAAAGTTGTGAAATACCTTCACAATAGATCATATCGAACGAGTGTCAATAATCGCCTACGCTTAGGTTATCATCAAATTTATCAAATCGTCCTTCTCTAGAATTCTTCAACTCATCGCACCCCATGTGGACTGATAAATAGTATATCAACTCATCACACCCCCGTGCGGACCGATAAATAGGTATATCAACCCCTGCGCAAAACCACATCTAAAACACTCGGAGTGTAGTCCATCCGCGGTCTCATTGCAGGTCCCAACTAACCCCACTCAACATCCTCAATAAAAGCTAACTATAAAAGTCATTACTTGTAACGATTGCAAACTATTTGGCTATTCCGAACAATAGATTTGTATGTACTCAATCTCCATATGTGTGAAAGGCCCCAGGAGGTGAATAGGGTTTATGGATAATGAATGTGCAATTAAAAGATTTTCCAACAAACCACAAAAAAATATGAAGTGCAATAACAATAAAAGAGAGTAGGGATTAGAAATAGTTAGCCAATTGATGACACGCGGTATGTTCATGAAGTTCGATCCTCTGACCTACGTCCCCACTCCCCACTCTCGAGAAGAAATCCACTAACACACGCGGTTTGGAAGCCGGAACTTCTCTACACAACAATCTCCACTGAGATCTCACAACCACACAGTAGATCTCCACGAGATCAAGCTCATAACAGTTAAAAATGAAAGAAAAGCTCTCTCTTACAGCAGCCCTATGGCAAGAGGAAGATATTGCAAGTGAAGCTTGGGATGTGAGATTTGGAAGTGTAAAAACAAGTGAAAGTTGAAGCTCTTTTGAACAATAAACACAAACTCAAGAGATTTTTCAGAGCTTTCTTGGTTACTGAAGTTAATGGGGGTGGTGGGTATTTAAAAGAAGTGAAGATGATAGTCAAGTCCCAAAGAAACAGACAAAATCCTCTAAAAACCGAGATTTCTGAAACTATACAAAACTAGCCGTTGGAAGGCTTATCAGTCGACTGATGGGTTTCATCAATCGACTGATGAGCTAACCGTTTCAGACAATTTTCAGCTCATCAGTCGACCGATGAGGTCATCAGTCGACTAGTCAGTCGACCAAATAAGAAATAAAATCTTTTTAAGATTCTAGCGGGTTTCATCAGTCGACTGATCTCAAGCATCAGTCCACTGATAATGACTTTTCAGCCAGTACAGGATTTTGAAAATGAGTTTCAAATGTCATTTAAAAATAGTAAGTAAATTCTAAAAAAATGTGAAACTTTGAAAATAGTTTATTCTTTTGCTAATTTTTTAAATTCAAAATTTAATTCTTCTAAAGACGCTTCTAATTCACATTGCATATAAAGAGATTTATTTTCGGTTTCGGATTGTACCTCATCTTCATCAGCCATGAAACAAATGTTCTGGTCATGAAGAGAAATTTTGGCGCCCTCATCATCACTATCCGAATCGCTTGGTTCGGACTCATCCCAACCAGCATACATAGCCTTCTTCTTCTCATATTTCAAATACTTCTCATTGAGCTTGGGACAATCCTTGGCTAAGTGTCCCGGTTCGTTGTATTCAAAGCATTTACCTATACGAGGAGAAAATTTGTTGTTAGATCGATTTTTGAAATTTTTGTTCATTTTGATTAGTCTTGATATCCTTCTAGAGAGGTGTTCCACTTCTCTAGAGATATCATCTTCACTATTCGAGGAGGATGAATCATCAATTTCTCCCTTGAGAGCTATGGACTTTGATTTTTGGGGTGGCTCCTCGGTTACCTTTGGGGGTGCTTCTTCCTTCTCCTTAACCTTCTTCTCATGGACCTTGAGCTTGGCAATAAGTCCATCAAGAGTAAGAGTAGATAGATCAAGTGCTTCTTCGATAGCCGTAGCTTTAGGTTCCTAAGCCGGCATCAAAGAGCGAAGAATTTTGTAGCACATCTCTTCTGTTGGTGGGTATTTATAAGAAGTGATGATCGTTGTGAAGTTAATGAAGTTGGTGGGTATTTATAAGAAGTGAAGATGCCAGCCAAGTCCCAAAGAAATAGACAAAATCTCTCAAAAACCAAGATTTCTGAAACTGTACAAAACTAGTCGTTGGAAGGATTATCAGTCGACTGATAGGTTTCATCAGTTGACTGATGAGCTGACCGTTTCAGGCAATTTTCAACTCATCAGTCGACTGACTAGATCATCAGTTGACTGATGAGGTCATCAGTCGACTGGTCAGTCGACCAAATAAGAAACAGAAACTTTTTAAGATTCTGGCAGGTTTCATCAGTCGACTGATCTCAAGCATCAGTCGACTGATAACGACTTTTTAGCCAGTATAGGATTTTGAAAATGAGTTTCAAATGTCTTTTAAAAATATTAAATAAATTCTAAAAAATGTGAAACTTTGGAAATAGTTTATAAACATAATAACAAACTTGTTTGAAAATGAATTTTGCAAAAAGGTACTCGTATTTGTGAAAATCATTGTTTTAGCAAAAATGTCAAAATACGAGTATTGAAAATGTGTAAGTGTGTTATCCCAAGAGCTTCAAATGTAATCAACAAACTACTTGCCTACATTAAGTACTAGAGAGAAAATAAAATAGCAAAAATCCCTCACATATAAGTACATGGCTTGAGTCTTGATATTTGCTTCTATGTTGAAGAAGCTTCTCATGTATGCAGTGCTCTTTGAAAGCTTTATTTCATCACTTTGCCTCCACCTTCTTAGATATCGTCGTTCAAGCCCATATTCCATCCACTCCTCCATCAATGATGCTAATGAATTGTAATCTACAATATAGCTCAATAAACAATTAGTACCAATAATGGTGTTTGTAAATCATCATCAAAACAAAAAGGCTAATAATGTGTACTCCTCAAAATACATGTATAGAACATTGCACCACTTGCACTACGCACTCGTACATCAAACCCCCATGTAAAAGGTTCAAACTCACAATATTGAGCTTCATCAGTCGACCGACGAAAGCTTCGGTCGACTGATAAGCTGAGGTCACACAAATCACACATAGCCGAGCCCGTCAGTCGACTGATGTTGCCCATCAGTCGACTGATGTTGACCTCCCGTCAGTCGACTGATGGTAATATCAGTCGACTGAACAAACCAAAATTTACAGATTCGGGTTTTACTTGATTTTTCTTCAAAGCTAGGGTTTTTATTAACTTATATGAATAAAACTTGATTCAATACTCATGATTACTTAACCAGGGGTTTGTTTAAACAAGATGAAATCAATATGAACTCATGGATCTAAGGTTTAACATGCAAATTAACTAAATTCATGTTTATTTTGACAAATTAGTGCATATCAACCAAAATTAAATTGTAATTAACATATTAAGTTTAACTCTAATGATCATGATCATCTAAACACGAAAATTTCTAACTTACTCTATTGTTCTATGCATGGGTTTAAGATATCACATCACAAATTAGGTTCTAACATATTAGATTAACCCTAAGTATGAGATTAATTGCAAATATCATGTAAAAACTTTATTTTTAAACTAAGGGAAAGGTTTGGATGGAGGTGATCTTGCCTTAACATGTGTACAACCATTTGAAACAATCAGGAAACGATCCTATGTCATCAAAAGCCGCAAATCTCGCTTTTTCCTTACTTCTCGCCTCACAAGACTTCCCCGAAATCATAATTTAGAGCTAGGGTTTGAGAGAGGAGGAGAGGGGCTGCTAGGGTTTCGATCACAGACGAGAAGATGCGTTTTTCTTGTATAAACACGTATATATATAGCTTCAAACCCGAAATAAAACAGCCCAAACCCGAAACAGGACAAATAGTCTTTGGTATTTTGGCTGTAACTTTCTCTTCCGACCTCGGAATGAGGTGATTTAAGATGCTTTGGAAAGATATTGAAGAAACCTACAACTTTTGTTGTTTGAGTTTTTCTAGAGTCGAACTGTATTGGTGTGTAATGCATATATACTCTTAATTGGTCGTTTTGCTATATGTCTTCTTTGTGCATGTTTTACTCGTTTCGTGCATGTTTAACCTTTGTATACTCTAATATATACTCTTAATTGATCTCAAATTAATTGATAGCATAATCATTCATCTATAATTGATATTTATTATGATTAAAGATCGTTTATCAATATATAAATCACACTATTCTTTCAAAATTCACGGGTTTTACAGCATGTGCTCGTGCTAAAATTTGTAAGTTTCAAAATATTTTCAATCTAATACTTTCTCGATTCAAAACCAAATTAAAAACCAACTTTAGCCCGAGTTTTCTACTACCAAGAAGAATCTATTCCATTAATTTGCATGTGAAATGATTACGTATTTCCAAATTCACCATTAGAGCTCAAGGGTTAATAATCCACATAAAAAATGGGGATAAATTTTATCTAGTCTACTCAAAATATCCAAAATGTCTTAGAATTACACAGATCATATAATACTATAAACCTATGAAAATCTCATCTATACATGGATCGAAGACTCTATCTTGTAAAATTAATACTGATCTACAACAATGCATCCTTCTCTTTGAAAGAGATGGTGGATTGAGATACACTTCTTAGAGAGTCCTTCCCTTGATCAAATCTCACAAAAATACTAAATAAATCCTTTCAATATCAAACATGTATCATTAGAAAGAGAAGAAAAGAAAATCCTTGAGCAATAAAACACTTGCCTTGGGCATAGAAGCAATCCTCTCATAGCTTCCAAACTCTCCAATCTTAGCCCTAATCTCATGAAAGAGATGTGTCACGCTCCGCTTCCCAAAATACTAGGGAATCGGAACGTGAACAAGCCAGTGACGTATTAGACTGAGGAGAGCTAAGTGCTAGACCCCGTCTTCTCAATCTAATACGCTAAGCGTCTAGAAATAATTACAATGCGAAGTCACAGGTCCCCGATCACAATCAGCAAGAATATAATAGACAAACTCAGAATAAATAATACATATCACAAATGGCATAACATCCGAGACATAAAATACAGGTCAAACATGCCCGTATACAAATCTGAACAAATGAATAAAGAGATACAAAAAATACACCGATCAATGGAAAAAGAAGAACTACAAGGTAAACCGGAAGCTTCGACTCCTTCTACTGCTCTGTCTACAAGGCACTCTTGCTGAGGATCCTCTAGCTCCTGCTGAGCCTGTTCTTCCTCTAAGTCTGACGTACACCAGAGAAAACAGGTGTACGTCAGGTGCATAGCGCACAGCAAGACCCCGCAAAACAAATAGAATAACGAAAACCAAAACGAGAAACAATACGATAACAGAAACGACAAAAGAACGTGCAATTGGTAATCTAACAAAATCAACATGCAATCCACTACCAAAACATGATAATCATAAGGATCCGTAAATCAATCGGGTAACGAAATCATGCAGCTAGCGATCAGAATAATCATCCAAGAAACAAAGTCATACACTAGATGAAATTAATACTTAAAAATCTACAACTCGAGACGTAGTACGTCGAGCGAAATAATCCAAACAAGGAAACCCTCATGTATATACCATATGTCTCAAATTATAGATAATTAAATATTAATCTCGATCTATGTGTAAAAAGAAGTACAACATGCCTACATCTCACAAGAATCATACTTAGCCAAGAATCGAGGTCATGTAACTAATCATCCTATAACAGGTCACTGGTCCACATCTCACACAGAGTCAACGCTCATATTACCGGATAACTGACTGTTCACAAATCCTCTACGCACATCCAATACCGCTACACGAATCGGTCAGAGGACTACACGCAATCCGATCTCGGCCTGGTCCGAACTCAGGCAAAGCTCAGGTGACTACACAAATTCACTGACTAAAGTGACTACACGAATTCACTTTAGCCCAACAAACCAACCCCAGTGACTACACGAATTTACTGGCGCGAACCTAGAAGATACATCAACAGTCTTATCCGATCACATGAATATGGACTTCCCCATCCCAACTCTCTTGTATTTTCTAAGTCAAACATAATCCATATTGAAACTCGGGTTCACCACCTAAACTCAGTCAACACACTCACACATGCCACTAAGTCTGTTCATGATACACGAGGCCATTAAGTCATGAACTGCTAATGGTTCTCAATCACAAGATGGACAATACATAGCACTATAGCAAACATGTCAAATACATTAAATAAATGCAAAACGTGAAATGTGATCATAAACAACAACTATGTAATTCAGAAAATAATTCTTTTTCCAAAATAATTTCTTAACACTTATTTCTCATCATAATTATTCTACAATAATCTTTTTAAATAATGAATATTAACTCAAATAATCCTTTCACAAAATAAATTCTTTTAAGAATCATTTATTATAATAACAACTCAAATAATCCATTTTTACAGAATAAAATTCTTTTCTCATTATAACTAATCTAAAAATAACTTCTTTTTCAAAATAAATTTCTTTAAATCATTATAATTATCTAAAAATGATTCTTTTGCCGAACTAAATTCTTTTAATTCCTTATAATTATTCTGAAAATGCTATTTATTATATTACTATAATATATTTTAATATTCTTCATCAAACAATCCGCACAGGTAATTATATTACAAACTAATCTACACAGACAACTCATAATAGATCTGAAAATATAAAGATCGACAAGCTGAGTAACGGGATCTTGCCTCAGGGTTCGTCGAATGATTCGACGTCGACGGCACAGGTCTGATCTGAGCGTGGTGGTGATGGGCTCGACGGCATCGGGGAATTCAATGGCTGAACGACGCGGGTGAAGAGCGTGTCGTCGGCGTTGGATCTGGAGGTGGCTGGGCTACGCGAGGAGGAGGGGCGGATCACGGGCGACTGTCAAAGGCTGACGGAACGAAGCAGCGGGGGAGGGGCTGAGCAGCGGCGATCTCGAGTGGGGCTGCTGGTTGTCGGATCTAAGGAGATGAGGTGATGGTGTGGGAGATGGTGGAGAACAGGGAGGAGGTGGTCGGAGTTCAGATTCGTGGCTGAGGAGGGGCTCGACGGGGTGGCCTGAGGCGGTCATGGGGGAGGAGGCGGTCGGATCTCAAGGAGGAGCTAGGTTCGAGCGGGGGCCTGGAGGGACGGCGAGGAGAGAGCGGGCTGCTCGGCGGTAGAGTGCTTGGTCGGGGTGGAGGAACGGTTCTCAGGGCGGTGGGGATCTTGGGTAGGTGCTGTGCAGGTGGTGGAAGAGGAGGGGAAAAAGAGAACGGAGAGAGAGAGGGTGTGGGGGCGGCGCTGGAGAGGGGGAGTCTGCGGCTACTTGGCGGTTGGTCGGAGACGGCTGCGCGCGGGGATCTCGGCGGCGGATGAGAGTGGAGGGCGTGGGTTCCGTGAACGAGAGAGAAGGAGAGAGAGGAAGAATAGGGTGGCGGCGGTTTCGTGAAGAAGAGAGGAAGAGAGAGAAACCCAAACATATATATATTATTATATTAGGGTTAGGGTTTAAACAAAATATAATTAAATAAATAGTTATGGGTATTAAAAAATAAATCTAATTACAGAATAATTATCTACAATTAAAAACGTACATGTTGTGCTATTACAACAATTGATACAAAATAGTCGAAAAATACCCATATTGTACAATTAAACGAAGAATAATTAATAAATAAAATATAATTACTTACATTTAAAATCCAATAATTATGGGATAATTATATACACAGTAAAACGTACTCGTTATACTAATACGACAGATAATATGTAACAGTAGAAATAATACAACAAATTATATAAATAATATGTAATTAATAATACAACATATTATACGAAAATATACGTAATTAAAAATAATACAACGTATTATTTAAAATGATATATAATAGCATCAATAACGCAACAGATAAATTCCATAAATTTTCACCGCATAAAATTAATTTATAAATATTAATATCATTTAAATAAATACAAAACTTAGACTTTAAATCATAGAAAATTGTAGAAATTCGAGAAAAATATAAATACTCTTTTAAAAATAATAATTAAATATTTTAAAATACTAGAAAATAATTTTAACTAGTATCGAAAATTCATGGTCCTTACATTCTACCCCCCTTAAAACAAATTTCGCCCTCGAAATTAAAAAATAAAAGTAATGTACAAAAACCCAAGGACGGAGATATGGAACTATATCCATATGCAGAGGAGAATGTAAAACAATAACAACACAAGGTAAGATATAAGATGTGACATTTTACATATGGAACAAGAATTTAACATGTTCCTGCAATGAATAGCAGATAACAAAAACACATTCGTAAGCGTAAAATAACAGGACGCATGAAAATAAAATACTAAGGAACATGAATAACTGGGTATAATACAACAACAATTGAAATAGTTAATGAACAAGCAATAAAATTCACTTATTAAAGTAAAATATACGCAATCCAACAAGAGAGAAAAACAACTAATAAACAAAACGCCGACAACATACAAAAGCTGTAACTAAATAACAACATAATCCCAAATAACACAATTAAACTAATAATTTAAATTAAAAATAACATAAAACACGTACAAGAAAACATATAACTTGATAAATAACCAAACAATAACGATAACATAATACACATACATGAAAAGTACAATGTGACCAAAATTATGTAATAACGCACAAAACACGCCAACTAAAAAAATATAATGACTAAATACGTAACTAAAATACAATATGTAAATCACGAAAATAAAAAACTAAACAACGCACATATGGTAACAACCGTATACACAACTATAAAGTCATAACACTCCACCCTTACATCGCAAAATAGCAACACTTAATCAAGAAAATATAAGAATACAACGATATTAACATAATATAATCTACGACAATACAAAAATGAAAGAAACAAAATGGAAGAGTAGCACGATATAATACAATACGTGTTAAAATAATAAAAATACAATTCTGATGAGAAAACATAACAAAGCTCAATGCATTCACATAAGTAATGAACAAATTGACAGCATAGAACTCCAATAAATTAACTCATACAAGATCGTAGAATACACTGAACATAAATGCTTACTAACAATACTGAAAACTCACAAACATAAAAACAAAACTATAAAAGGTAAAATAGGTATATAAGCAAATGAAAACATAAGAAGAGCATAATTCCATATAAATAAAACACCAATATATTTTAGATAAACATGGTTACACATTTAATACTAGAAATAATGGATCACTATAAATCAATAAAAGTAACATCTTAAATATAATAATCTACGTGAATACACTATAACAAAAAGAGAATAGTAATTATAAAAGAATAAAAAGTAAAGCACAACATAAGTAAGCGAAAATAATGAATAGAGAATGAACAACAACTAATAACACAATAAAAGACGTAATCTAAAAATATCATAAAATAAATACTAAAAATAACACGCGTATACAATGTATTTTGTTTCAATGACAAAACAATACATATCAAAAACGAAGCAAACTACAACAAATATACAATACACTATAACAAACCATGAATAAATACTTTACATACTCATATATGCTATTTAGAATAATCTTTTATATTAGTTATAAAAGGATAATAATTAATGTAACAAAATAACTATATAATTAATAACTCAACTCTAAACTTGACAATATGAATAATTACTTAAATATCAAAATACATGGCTCTTAAAAATAACAAAACCAATACGAACATACTAAAATAATCTAACAAGACAAAACTTACTGATAAGAAACTATATACTGAAAATGTAAAGGATAAGAATATAGTGATATTAAATTCATGAACTTATTAAAGTATATTACTAAAAATATGAATAATATATAATAATCTAAAACATAAGTAAATAACAGGTGGTATGACAGATAAGTGCACACATACACAATATAAATATGCAAAAGTATATTTTTAAACACAAGAAAATAATCTAAATATCAGATATGCTATGTAATGTGTGTGTGAAGCTTAGAGCAATGCAAAACACTTAATGATATGACTTGAACAATTAAAAATATATAAGTAATTGTATATATTTTTTATGAAAAACACACAATATAACACTGTGTGTAATACATAAAATAATATAATAAATAATACAGAAATCAATACAATCAAACAATATATAAGTCAAATCAAAGAAAACATAGTTGTATAAATAATAACACATATAAAACGAGTGGTACGAGGATAGAGGAGATACAAAGAAAGGATAGTCGCGAAGTGATGAGACAATGACAAGGGAAAACTCCGGAGTCAAAGAGTAATAAGATAGGGACGAAACGAAATCGATCAAGAAAATAGGATAAGGGCTCAAGAATAGCCTCACGGATGAAACCATGATATGTATCTAAATTATCCATTATATTCTTACTAGTGAGTACTCGGGACCGTGATCGAAACCGTGACCTGCATGGGCCACCAAAAAAACCTGTCACGCCCCGCTTCCTAAAATACTAGGGAATCGGAACGTGAACAAGCCCGCGACGTATTAGACTGAGGAGAGATAAGTGCTAGACCCCGTCTTCTCAATCTAATACGCTAAGCGTCTAGAAATAATTACAATGCTAAGTCACAGGTCCCCGATCACAATCAGCAAGAATATAATAGACAAACTCAGAATAAAATAATACATATCACAAATGGCATAACATCCGAGACATAAAATACAGGTCAAACATGCCCGTATACAAATCTGAACAAATGAATAAAGAGATACAAAAAATACACCGATCAATGGAAAAAGAAGAACTATAAGGTAAACCGGAAGCTTCGACTCCTTCTACTGCTCTGTCTACAAGGCACTCTTGCTGAGGATCCTCTAGCTCCTGCTGAGCCTGTTCTTCCTCTAAGTCTGATGTACACCAGAGAAAACAGGTGTACGTCAGGTGCATAGCGCACGGCAAGACCCCGCAAAACAAATAGAATAACGAAAACCAAAACGAGAAATGATACGATAACAGAAACGACAAAAGAACGTGCAACTGGTAATCTAACAAAATCAACATGCAATCCACTACCAAAACATGATAATCATAAGGATCCGTAAATCAATCGGGTAACGAAATCATGCAGCTAGCGATTAGAATAATCATCCAAGAAACAGAGTCATACACTAGATGAAATTAATACTTAAAAATCTATAACTCGAGACGTAGTACGTCGAGCGAAATAATCCAAACAAGGAAACCCTCATGTATATACCATATGTCTCAAATTATAGATAATTAAATATTAATCTCGATCTATGTGTAAAAAGAAGTACAACAGGCCTACATCTCACAAGAATCATACTTAGCCAAGAATCAAGGTCATGTAACTAATCATCCTATAACAGGTCACTGGTCCACATCTCACACAGAGTCAACGCTCATATTACCGGATAACTGACTATTCACAAATCCTCTACGCGCATCCAATACCGCTACACGAATCGGTCAGAGGACTACACGCAATCCGATCTCGGCCTGGTCCGAACTCAGGCAAAGCTCAGGTGACTACACAAATTCACTGACTAAAGTGACTACACGAATTCACTTTAGCCCAACAAACCAACCCCAGTGACTACACGGATTCACTGGCACGAGCCTGGAAGATACATCAACAGTCTTATCCGATCACATGAATATGGACTTCCCCATCCTAACTCTCTTGTATTTTCTAAGTCAAACATAATCCATATTGAAACTCGGGTTCACCACCTAAACTCAGTCAACACACTCACACATGCCACTAAGTCTGTTCATGATGCACAAGGCCACTAAGTCATGAACTGCTAATGGTTCTCAATCACAAGATGGACAATACATAGCACTATAGCAAACATGTCAAATACATTAAATAAATGCAAAACATGAAATGTGATCATAACAACAACTATGTAATTCAGAAAATAATTCTTTTTCCAAAATAATTTCTTAACACTAATTTCTCATCATAATTATTCTACAATAATCTTTTTAAATAATGAATATTAACTCAAATAATCCTTTCACAAAATAAATTCTTGTAAGAATCATTTATTATAATAACAACTCAAATAATCCATTTTTACAAAATAAAATTCTTTTCTCATTATAACTAATCTAAAAATAACTTCTTTTTCAAAATAAATTTCTTTAAATCATTATAATTATCTAAAAATGATTCTTTTGCCGAACTAAATTCTTTTAATTCCTTATAATTATTCTGAAAATGCTATTTATTATATTACTATAATATATTTTAATATTCTTCATCAAACAATCCGCACAGGTAATTATATTACAAACTAATCTACACAGACAACTCATAATAGATCTGAAAATATAAAGATCGACAAGCTGAGTAACGGGATCTTGCCTCGGGGTTCGTCGAATGATTCGATGTCGACGGCACGGGTCTGATCTGAGCGTGGTGGTGATGGGCTCGACGGCATCGGGGAATTCAATGGCTGAACGACGCGGGTGGAGAGCGTGTCGCCGGCGTCGGATCTGGAGGTGGTTGGGCTACGCGAGGAGGAGGGGCGGATCACGGGCGACTGTCGAAGGCTGACGGAACGAAGCAGCGGGGGAGGGGCTGAGCAGCGCCGATCTCGAGTGGGGCTGCTGGTTGTCGGATCTAAGGAGATGAGGTGATGGTGTGGGAGATGGTGGAGAATAGGGAGGAGGTGGTCGGAGTTCAGATTCGTGGCTGAGGAGGGGCTCGACGGGGTGGCTTGAGGCGGTCATGGGGGAGGAGGCGGTCGGATCTTAAGGAGGAGCTAGGTTCGAGCGGGGGCCTGGAGGGACGGCGAGGAGAGAGCGGGCTGCTCGGCGGTAGAGTGCTTGGTCGGGGTGGAGGAACGGTTCTCAGGGCGGTGGGGATCTTGGGTAGGTGTTGTACAGGTGGTGGAAGAGGAGGGGAAAAAGAGAACGGAGAGAGAGAGGGTGTGGGGGCGGCACTGGAGAGGGGGAGTCTGCGGCTGCTTGGCGGTTGGTCGGAGATGGCTGCGCGCGGGGATCTCGGCGGCGGATGAGAGTGGAGGGTGTGGGTTCCGTGAACGAGAGAGAAGGAGAGAGAGGAAGAATAGGGTGGCGGTGGTTTCGTGAAGAAGAGAGGAAGAGAGAGAAACCCAAACATATATATATTATTATATTAGGGTTAGGGTTTAAACAAAATATAATTAAATAAATAGTTATGGGTATTAAAAAATAAATCTAATTACATAATAATTATCTAAAATTAAAAACATACATGTTGTGCTATTACAACAATTGATACGAAATAGTCGAAAAATACCCATATTGTACAATTAAACGAAGAATAATTAATAAATAAAATATAATTACTTACATTTAAAATCCAATAATTATGGGATAATTATATACACAGTAAAACGTACTCGTTATACTAATACGACAGATAATATGTAACAGTAGAAATAATACAACAAATTATATAAATAATATGTAATTAATAATACAACATATTATACGAAAATATACGTAATAAAAAATAATACAACGTATTATTTAAAATGACATATAATAGCATCAATAACGCAACAGATAAATTCCATAAATTTTTACCGCATAAAATTAATTTATAAATATTAATATCATTTAAATAAATACAAAACTTTGACTTTAAATCATAGAAAATTGTAGAAATTCGAGAAAAATATAAATACTCTTTTAAAAATAATAATTAAATATTTTAAAATATTAGAAAATAATTTTAACTAGTATCGAAAATTCATGGTCCTTACAAGATGAGTCGGAGCTTTTATATGAAGGATTAAGAAGAGGGTTTGGTTCAATGGGTACCCTTTCTATTGGACCCAACCCACTAATTTGTCAGCGATTTATCTCTTTCGTAAGACATAAATCATTATGAAAACCCAATAAATCAAATTTGAAATCCAAGACTTGATTTGACAAATATACAACATTAGAATGTGACGTGTGCTAAAAACCAAGGATTTAACAAAATCAGATGGCTTAAATTTATTCGATTATAATCTACGATCAAAATTTATTCGAGCGGGGTAGGTTGTTATAATGTTAGATGACCGAAAATATCCTTTTGTCCTTTTATCAGTGCTTTAAAAGTTTTGACTGTCTACAAAGGCTTGTGGGCATTCTTTTGTCATCCATGTATTAACTGAAACATATAATACTTAAACATAATATTAGTACATATTAATTGAGTTTTCATTAGTCAAAATATTAGGGTTCACAAATTATCATTTGTTAGGTCTCATGTTATGAGCCTACATCTTCTAATCTTGTTTTGATGATTACAAACAATTCCTAATATTGTTTGTCTAGTGTTTATGTTTCTTATTAGGTATTCTAGACAAACAATGTAGTTGGAGGATGGATGGATTGCGCCATAACGATCATATCAAATGGAGGTTGGCGGAATTATGGAATGAAGCATTGCATTCAAGTTAAAGATCCAAGATCCCGCTTCGTCCGCAAGTGTACCAAGATAGAGCTTCGTTGAAGATCACAAGCTTGGGTATATTTAGTTTAGTTTTTATATTATGTGTGTTAGTACTTTAAGCTCAATCATATACACACATACACGCTTTGATTTTTGTTTTGTATATATATAGTTCTATATATACATATATGTTTTTGGTTTAATAGTTTTCAAGTTTATATATGAAACAAATGAATAGAATTGGAAAATACTATTTTGTTTCATGTTCATATTCCTATATATGATTTCATCCTTAACAAGATTATTTTTAATGAAATCATATTTAGTGTTTTGAATATATTGCATAGAATATGCAATTTTATAAAAATATTGTATTTCTAGGTTATAGACTTCATAACAACATTTTATATCTTTTATCAAGTCTATACAAACATTTCACAAAGTTTCAAAAGTTGGTTTATGTCAAAACATCAAAATTCAAGTATCTCATATTTTCATGTTTTGGACTATTTTGTAAAATGATGATATTTTTCATTTGGGAGGTCCTTTCTGATAACCAGTCATTGTAGCATGTTTATTAGCATGTCTACAATCATTCCCCAAAGTTTTACATTTTTCTAAATTTATTTGATATTTTTAAACCCTGTTTTATGTTGACATGTACTGTTTAAAACAGGCTGTGTACATGTCATGAGTCGACTCATGAACAGTGCTGAGTCGACTCATAAACTGTTGTGTAGTTTGCATTTTGTTTCTGACGAGTCGACTCACAATATCATGAGTCGACCCGACAGGTTGAGTCGACTCATGCCTGTCATAAGTCGACTCATGAAGTGTTCTGGAATTTGGTTTTTGTTTCTGCTGAGTCGACCCATGACCTCATGAGTCGACCCATGCATGATGAGTCGACTCATGAATTTTATGAGTCGACCCATAAGCTGTTTTTTGGCCTGTAACGGTAACTTATGAGTCGACTCATGAACAGTGATGAGTCGACCCATAACACTGTAACGGCTAGTTTTTGGGCTGAGCTGTTTTTTGGGTTTTTGGTCTTTTTGCCTTGTTTTCTCTTGGCTTTGGGGTTCCTATAAATACCCCCACATATCCTCAGTCCTAACTAATCAAGAGAATGTTTTAAGAAAGTTTAACAAGGGTTTAAAGTTTGATTAAGTTTTGTTTAAGTGTGTTTATAAGCTTTTAAGCAATTGAGTGTTTTCGGTTTTGGAAATCAATTCCACAAGAGCTTGAGGAGATCATCCTTTGGTGTTTGAGCATTCACTCTTCTCCCTCCATCTCTTGTTATCATATAGAGAAGTTTTCATAAACTCAATCTAGCTATTTTATATGTTTGATCTTAATTTCCATATGCTAGTTTTATATTGAGTTTAGATTGTTTTTATTGAATCTCATTGTTACACACACCCACTTGAGCTTTTAGTATTTTCATACATAGTATTATTGGGGTTGTGAGAGATTGTAACATTGAGTTGTGCTACATTGTGTTCTCACCCATTGTAGAGAACAATTTATTTGTTGTGAGCTTATTGTGAGGATCACCTTGTATTACACTAGTACACCAAGAGGAGTGTGTGGTGAGGACGGAGTCGATACCAAGAGGAGTGGCGTCGGTTGCCTAGTGAGAGGTGATAATTCCGAGCACTTGAGGGAGTCGATACGTGAGGACCAACACTTGAGGTGGTAGTTAGTGTAGTTACATTGTGAGATTGTAGACGTTGATCGGTGAGCGTTGAAACCGATATTGTGTGGTGTAAGCGTTTTTGGGTGACCGTTGAAAACCCGGTGTGATAGTGGATTTCTCCCCGGGAGTGGGGAGCGGAGACGTAGGACGGAAGGTCCGAACTCCGTGATCATTTGCTTGTGTTTGAGTTGCATTGGCGTTCATTTATACTTGTGCTCATTGCCCATATCGCCTATTGCATCTAGTTTATTTCATCCACTATATTGTTCATCCTTGTGTTATTTATATATCCTTGCACATATATTATTCATATCTCTTGTGCTAGGATATATTTGTTAATTAGTTTTTTAAATTGGCATAAATCGGATTAGATTAGCATAAACCCTATTCACCCCCCTCTAGGGTTCCTTCCTAGTGGCCTTATTGTACTTTCATCATTTTCTCCTTCATGTGTACCATACTCGAGACATTCTCTAATGCTTTAATAAGCATTCATACTTCTCATTCATTCCCATTTTTTGTGAGAATAAGCAATCCTAATGAGATGGTAGAGAATTAGCATTCTCACTTAAGTGAGAATGAAAAACATGAAATAAATTCAAAAAACGCCTTAATTGCTTATTAATTATTCATACAAAAATTAAACAAGATTGGCATTCTCATTTGACACAATTCTCACGCACCAAATAAGGCGTAACAAAGATCTATTTAGTCACATCTATTTCAAGTGAAAAGCGATAAAACTGTGAAATTATGGGATCCAGATTTGAAATTCTTAACTTTTCTCTAATTGATTGCCCTTATAAAAATCATGAAAATGCTGATTTAGTGAGAAAAAGAAAATTTTTGTGGAAAACGAACAACTTCTTATAAATCAATGGATTGAAACGATGTTTATTTTTCGAAGGAGTAGAGATCCTCTACATTCTTTATTAGAGCATCTCCAAGGGTTCCCTACAATGCTCCTTAATCTAGGGGGAATTTTAAGGGAGGGGAAGGTTCTCCTCCAATGGTACCCCCTTAAAAGTCATCATACCCCTTAATTATTCATATTTAAGTGTTTTAATTTTATTGATTAGGATTTAATTAAATATGTGGTTTATTTATAAATGAATAAATAATTAAATATTAATAACTAAAAATAATTAATTAATTAATTTAAATTAAGAAATTACCTTATATACTCATTAAATTAATTAATCATATTAAAATTTAACAAATAATTAATTTATATAATAATTAATTTATATAAATCATGTTAAAAGTTAAATGTTATTTTAAATTTAAATTCATATTATTTTAATATTAATTTCATTTAACAATAATATTTCAACGGTCATATCTCAACAGTCGTATTATAACGTTCATATTTCAACGGTCATATTTTAACGTCATATTTCAACGGTCGTTTTTTAATTAAATGTGGTCACTCTCTCTATAAATAGCACTACCAGTGTCTTTCATTTTTACTAAATTCAAATTCATTCAATTTTTTAACTCAGTCTTCAATATTTTTTATGGCTAGTAATTTTTTTATGTGCCTTGCTACAAGAGGAAGAGGATGACGACGATGATGATTATGCGACCTTATTAGCAATCGCATCTTTGGAAGAACAACACTTCAGCGAAGGTCAAAGTTCATGTCGTCATGGTTCCATTCCAGGGCACGTTGTAATTCAACACAATAGAGCTGAAGGTCACGAGAGACTTTTTCATGATTATTTTAGTGAATCTCATGTGTATCCTGCAAACCTATTTCGAAGGAGGTTTCGTTTGCATTGTCCACTATTTTTGCGTATTTTATTCGCAGTGGAAACACATGATTCCTACTTTGTCCAGAAATGGGATACTGCTGGGAAATTTGGTTTATCCTCACTACAGAAAGTAACTATTGCTATGAGGATGCTTGCTTATGGAGTATCAGCAGATTTTGTGGATAATTACGTACGGATTGGAGAAAGCACCGTTATAGTGAGTCTCAATAGGTTTACCAAAGCAATTGTTGCAATTTTCGGTGACGAATATCTAAGGTCACCAACTGATGAGGACACGGCAAGATTGCTTGCAATTAGCAAACAACGGGGATTTCCTGGGATGTTAGGAAGCATTGACTGCATGCATTGGAGATGGAAGAATTATCCGGCTGCGTATCATGGTATGTATACTGGTCACATCCACACCCCTACAATAATTTAGAAGCTGTTGCTTCCTATGATCTTTGGATTTGGCATACTTTTTTCGGTTTATCGAGAGCTCTTAATGACATTAATGTGTTAGAACGGTCTTCCGTTTTTTCTCAACTTGCTGAAGGGCATGGTTCGACTGTTAATTATATAGTCAATGGTCATGAATACACTATGGGATACTACATTGCTGATGGTATATATCCGTTATGGTCAACATTTGTTAAAACAATTTCTTTACCACAAGGAAATAAAAGAAAACATTTTGCTACACTTCATGAGTCATCAAGAAAGGATGTAGAGCGAGCATTCGGGGTACTCCAATCACGCTTTGCAATTGTGCGTGGACCAGCTCGCTCTTGGGATGAGAAAATATTAAAAAATATTATGCAAGCATGCATAATAATGCATAACACGATCGTTGAAGATGAAAGAAATGATGATTATATCAACTTCACGTACGATGCTGCTGAGGAAGCTGCAACTATATTAGTGTCTCACTAACGTACAATAGATTTGTGTGAATTTGTTCGGAAATCATCATTGCATTAGAGACATGCAAACTCGTTCTTAATTGCAATTGGATCTTGTCGAGCATTTATGGAAACGAAATGGTGGGTTTTAGTAAGGGATTTGTATGCTGATGTAATATTAATGTCATTGAATTTAGTGTTGCAAGTAAGGACCTATTAGTTGATGTAATATTGATGTCATTGAATTTCTATATCAATATGTGATCTAATTTGCTTTTTGACATAATGTTTCCATTTGCATAAATAGAACTTCATAAAATCTTCAAATACGATACATCATCTTCAAGTACGATACAACAAGAGTAAATTGAAATACATAAAAACGCACTAAATAAATTGTAGATTTGAACCGCCACCATTTTCCTTCTAATTTGAACTACCACCACCAAATTATCTTCCAAGAATTTCTATCTTCAGCTTATTGTAATACTCTACTTGTAATAGAGGCATGCCATCAATGTTAATTACCATAATCCTCTCATCTTGTTTCATAGCTTTCAATCGTATTTTTTCCTTTTTGATATTTTGAGTTTCTTGAGCGACCTGTAGTCTGGCTTGCTCTATCTTTATGCGCTCTTGCTCCTGAACATAAATTTGATCAAATAATTCTGCTCTTTTTGTTTCTTTTTCTTTTCGATCCTACTTCATTTCATCAATAAACAACATCATTGGTGTAATTTCAGAAGCCATATGCTTGTCTTTACCTTGTTTCAACCTTTCTTTTGCAGCCTTTCTACCAATGAGCCTTGACGAACCCTCAGTAGGACATTCGTCTTCTCTACAATTTATTGAATCTGGAGTTGCAGGAGAATATGTAGCAGGACTTGAATTTTTTGACTTCTTAGATTTTTTTTCATTGAAAATTGGCCAAGCCACTTTGGATGGAACCTTAAATCATTCCAACAAAGTAAAAATTAAAAACTTGCTCCTTGCATGCTTTGAAACATTTGCATCGCTTCCATAATCTAATTAAAAAATAAAATAAAATTACTAATATATAAAAAGTAAAACAATTAATAAATTATATAAATCTAATCAGTTTAAATAATTTGAAGCCACAATTAGTACTTTGTCATTCTCTGTCATGCCACTTTGATTTCTTACTTCAATTTGATTAAAACACCTGCCAAATTTACTAACTGTAATTTGAATAGCGACCAACGGTGCTCTAACCCTTTTTGATCATGATCGCTACTGAATGCCTTGTTATCATGATAGTAAGTTGCTATTCGGTGCCAAAATGTGGAATATTTTTGCAATGTCACTTGTGTTGGATCCTCTTGTTTTGATAATGATTAAACAAACAATTTACGACTAATATTGGTTTTAGTATTTTGTTTTGTGTCGTTTAGTATATACAGGTATATTCAAGAACTTGAGCAAAACTGATATATGGAAGCCATGCATATCAAGTCTATCAAATCAAGTCCAAGCTTCAGAAGAATCATTCTTGGTATACATAGTATAGGATTATATTTTGTATGTAAATCCTTTAAGCTCAATTTTCATACACACACATATATTCTTGTGTTTCTCGTAACTATAAGTGTTTTTATGCAAAATAAAGTTTTGGACTATGTTTACATCATAAACAAA
>BQKN01065036.1:208372-242206 GCA_022839385.1 Asparagus kiusianus
AGACGTAGGACGGAAGGTCCGAACTCCGTGATCATATCTTTGTGTTTAGATTGATCATTGTGTCCACTATTTGTTTGTATTGTTTCTTGTCTACTTTCCCTTTGCATAAATATATCCTTGCATATATCACATTGAATATTTATCTTGTTAGGATATATTCGTTAATTTATTTTAATTGGTATTAATATCTAATAAGATTAGCAATAACCCTATTCACCCCCCTCTAGGGTACTTTCAACTTGCACTGGATCAATGCTAGAGTTGATCCATGCAGATAAAAGCAAGATGTCTTCTTCCATCCGATATTTTAATTTTCACATCGACTTCTTTTGCAATGGTACATCTTTTACCGAATTTTCTTCAGGTATATCCAGTTGAAACGATTGATCTTCATATTGTTCTTCCCATGGATAATGACTAGTCATCAAAGTGACATAATATGGATCATTATTTTCTGCCATCTACATCAAGTATAAATCTCACATGAGTATGATTTGATTTAATTCTAATTCCAAAATTGTTGAAAATATAAGAAACATGAATTACAAAAATAATTAAACAAAAACTATAACCTACCTTAAATTGTAGTAGATATGATGAAATATAGGTCGAAACAATGAAAGAGTGAAGTGTGAAAGTGCACTTCAGGGTAGTGCCTTATTTATAGGGTAAAAATTAGCTATTGGAGCTATAAAAACAAAAAAGCCTATACTAGAAAAACAACCTACAGTAGGAAAAAAGTCTATACTAGAAAAACACCCTATACTACAAAGACAACCAATAATTAAAAAAAAAAGCCTATACTAGAAAAACAGCCTACACTAGGAAAAAATCTTATACTAGAAAAACACCATGTACTACAAAGACAACCTATAATTAAAAAAGGCTATACTAGAAAAACAACCTATACTAAAAAAAGCTATACTAGAAAAACACCCTATACTAGAAAAACTAACCTATAATTAATAAAAAATATTAATAAAAATTATAATAAAAATTATAAGGGGTACATTTTAAAAAAATTTAATCAAATTGAATTAACTATACATTAACTTAATTATATTATTTTAAATTAACTATACATTAACTAAATTTAATTAACTATAAATTAACTCCAAAACAAAATATATTAATATAAAATTATAAGGGGAATGTTAAGGGACTTGGGGTGAAGGGGATCTTTTTCGGTCCCTTGGAGCACAAACCCCTTAAATCTCCCTAAATTTAGCTAAGGGGCCGAAAAAATCTGGTCCCTTGGAGATGCTCTTATAGACAATCTCTACAACTCATCAATTCAATTCTCTCACTAAGGGCCCGTTTGGATAATGGAAGTATTGGAAATAAGAAATAGGTTACAAAAGTAACTTTCAAAATTATGAAATAGGAAGTAGCGGAAATAACAATTTTTTGTTTGTTTCATATATTTTAGAAGTAATGGAAGTAGAACTTCTTCCTCTTCATTTACGTTTTTTGTTTGGATAATATTTGAAAATATTACTAGGAAGTAATTAATTCATGTTACTTTTATTTTATTCTTGTTTGGATTGTCATTGAAATAGAAATGTAAATGGAAGTATTATAACACACCACATGCCTCGAGGATTGCTGTGCTTAAAAGTTAGAAAGCTTACATCAAGAGTAAAACAACATTAATAATTCAAAAGCAGGACAATGTAGAAGAAACATGAAGACTGAACATATTTGTTTATATCTAACTACACAAGCAAGCATTTGACTAACAATGGCAATCAATGTGTCCAAATTGTTAAAAAGTTTTGATTTGAAAATATTCGTTTATATATTTGAGGCAAGCACTGAACATTAAATGTTTTAGCAAATATAGAGACACGAGGACTGAACATTAAAGATCACGCGGGTTATACTCCGTTGTGAGGGAGTCAGTTATGAAAATAATCACTTCCTAATTATATATTTGAGAATCTTTTTTTCCTCGTGGACCCCACTTTACATCAATTTCCGCCGTATTTCAATGCATTCGAAGACGGAAAAATATCAAGGAAGTAGAGGTGTCATGTAGACACCACATCATCATTTAAGGAAGTAGCGGAAGTAGTTTTTACAGAGAAACAAACATATATTTTTGCCAAGTAGCCTCTACTTTCTCTACTTTTGCTATTTCACAGTTACTTCCGTACAAACAAACATGCCCTAAGTGAACCCAATAAATAATACTAATTATATAAATAAGATAATTTATTTAATTTGTGAGACAAACTAAAATAACCGTACAGAATCCCCACCCTTTCCAGAGGTCGTATTTGTTGCTGAACCGGCCGAAGGCCATCCTACTCCGACCATCTGACGCAGGAGCCCGTGCGACGTGATCGCACCAAGCGTTTTTTCCCGCCAAAAAAATTCCCTGATTCCAAACCCGAGGATTACTCGCCTCCCTAAATTCCCGCCGCCTCTTAATCTTCCTCCGTTCCCCAGTCTCCTCTATTATATCTCTTTCTCCGTGAAGCCTAAACTCTATACATAACCCTAACACTAACTGAAAATAGTGCTCCAATGGGCCCCTCTCGCCGCCTCTCCAGCAACGGCCGCTCCCCTCTCGTCCGCAAACAGAGCCAGATCACCACCTTCTTCTCCCCAGGCAAAAACCCCACAGATTCCCCGTGCCCAAAACCTAACCCTAGCCCTAATCCCAATTCCTCAACCGAGAAATCGAAGAAAACCCCTTTGCTCATACCTGCACCTACCAAGCCCAACCCTGAGGCTCCTCCGTCCACCACCGAAAAGAAATCTTTTTCCGAAGATGTGGTTGGAAAAAAAATTAGCGTTTTCTGGCCACTTGATAAAACTTGGTATGATGGGCATGTTAAATCTTTTAATAAGCTCACTGGAAAGCATTTGATCCAGTATGAAGATGCTGAGGAGGAGGTTCTTGATCTTGAGAAGGAGAAGATTGAGTGGGTCAAAGAGGAGGCACCGAGAAAGCTCCGGAGGTTGAAGAGGGTGTCAAGCTCTCCAGTGCCGGAAACGGAAATAGTGAGGGATGGTGTTAATGTAGATGATGATGACGGTGAGGATGAGGATTGGGGAAAGGGAGTGGGGGAACATGTTGATAATGATGATTCTAAGGAAGTGGAACTGGAGGAAGAAATTGAGGAGGAAAATGAAAAATCAGTTGCAAAGAGATCTGGAAAGAGGAGTTCTTCTTCTGTTGGATCAGGGAAGAGGAAGAAAGTTGACGTCGAGAAGTTGGGCTGCAGTAAGAAGTTTAGATTTGACGGAGATGGAGAGGGTCCGGGAGATGGGCAGAAGGGTGGTTCCTTGGTAACTCCAATGAGCAAAAGCAGATATTCTACTGTCTTAACTACCAAAGGTAATTAAGTGATGGCGAGTTTATGTATTGCACTTATTACAATACATTGAAGTTTCATCCTTCAATTCTATACAGGGATTTTATAATTTTATATTGTATCCATTATGATAGTAATTGTTAAGAGGTGATCCAGAGTTTAACTTTGCATATGACTGGTGAGACTGAGCAGATGTTGATGAGTATTGTTGTTGTTGGAGTGTATTTAATGAACATTTGTCGTTTCATTTTTATGCGCAAACCTGTTCTACTACATATCGTTCTGGCTCCCTGTATTGTGGTCTATTGAGACTGTCAGATAATATTAAGATGAGAAATATGGGAATGCTTGGTACCAAGCACAAAAATTATGTTTGGTAGTGAGGTGACATATCATCCTCCACTTATTCAAATGGAGGGACCACATTCACATGGGTTGAATATGGCCCCCCCATTTAAATGAGTGGATAGGAATAAGACATCTCACTACCAAGCACAAAATTTGTGCTTTGTACCAATCATACTCATTTTTCTCTTTTAAGATTATGATGTATATGTCAGTGTATTTTCATATGAAGGAACTAAATAAATGCATTTTACAAATAGGTAATGCAGGTGGCCAACAGGTAAACAATTTTGGCAGCAACTCAACTGATGATGCAGCTGAGCGGTTTGCGAAACGTGAGGCAGAAAAATTTAGGTTTCTTCAAGGGTGAGTGGACATGCATCAGACAAACATCTTCACTTCTCATTTTCCTTGAGTTTGCTGCATGTGATTGCTATAATGTAATTTAATAATATCGTGTGGGTGCTTGCGGGAAACTCTCTAAACCATCAACTTGTGATGATGTATGGATATATTAAATAAATATACAGGTGAAGACAAAACAGTTATTTGGATCATGTGTTCTTTACCTCTAAGGTTGTAAAACTAGCAAAATATAGTTTTATTAGTATAGGGTTTTTGAGATTAGCTTAACACCAGATGGGACATGAACTTCCACTTTACTCCCATTCCAAGAAAAGTAGGAGCTAACTTCCCTATCTCTTGTGTCCCAGTGAAGCCTAACAGTTGGTGTCATTGTCAGTGTTGTGTAACTTAAAAGGTGCAAGTTGCATTATGTGGGATAAATCATCATGCCTAATCTGTTTGTATCATACTTTTTGATGCAGAAAAGTTTGTTTAAAAATGATGTTGATGTGATGGAGTACAAGTTGTATTTGAAGTTTTGAACACTTTGATGTGAGAGTATCTTTCTGCTTGCAAGAAGGCATACAATCTCAGCTATCCAATAGTATGTATTGAAAAGGCTGAGACCCTGAGCCTCCTAAAATGAGTTGCTCATAACACCCTTTTGAGATCCATTCTGGTCTGATATGATTTGTACCATGTTCCAATATTATTTATATTCATGCAGATGCAAAAGTGCTTACAACTCAAGTTTGCAAGTTATTTACATCATTTTAAGGGGATTTTAAGTTATCATATTATGTCATCATATGTGGCTATTTTTGGATTATATATATCTAATACTTCCAACCTTCAAGTCAGTACATCTATACCTGTATATATTTATATGCCCATATACATATCTGTCTCTATTGATATACATATCTATATGCATATGTGTATACCTGTATATATTTATATGCCTATATACATATCTGTCTCTATTGATATACATATCTATGTGCATATGTGTACGCGCACAAGCATGTGTGCATACATATATAACACACCCATATGTATGTATAAATCATGGATGTATATGTATCTATGTGCGCGTGTGCGTGTATAGAGAAAATGAGTATGTGGTGGTATCCCTTTTTACTTGTGAGGTACCAGGAGATCCTCGAGATGAGGCCTAACTTGCTAGTCACATCGTGGATCTCGATACTTTGTCTCGTTGGTGGCTCATTTCGCTATATGAGGTGGCAACTCATATCTAGTATACCCATAAGATCTGGTAGAGAAATGAGCCATCAAGAGGCAAAGTGGTGAGACCCACTAGCTCTGATGTGACTACCATGTTAGGGCTTATCACTAGTCCATCTCTTGGTACATTATTAGTAAAATGGCTACCACCATATACTCATTGTATATATGCACATATGGTTATGAATATAGACATATATGTATGCATAAATCATAGAAGTACATATATAAAGGAAAATGAGTATGTGGTGGATGGTGGAAACGAGGTATCAAGAGATCGACTAACCTGACATTCTAGTCACAACGGAGTGTGTGGATCTCACCGTCGTCTCTTGGTGGCTCATATAGCTAAATGAGGAGACAACTCATGTCTAGTATACCCATATATTATGCATGCATGTATTTATGTTCTTATTGATTGCCTTGCTATCTCCCTAGAAAGAGGGAGAAAAATAAAAGGAAAAAAGATAAAAACCTCACCTAGGGAAGAAGTTGATGCAGCACACGTTTAATAAAACAAGTTTTCCATTCTTATTATTAGTTTCCTATTTTCTGGAATTATTTTCTAAGTTTACTAATTTCATGTTTCCTATTCTACGTTTCCTAATTTCATTTTCTATTATTAGTACGTTTCCTATTTTTTGTATTATGTATTCTATTTAAGGCTTTGAGTTGTATCTAGGAAAAACAATGTGAATAATATTTTGGAAGAAAATTTATAATTAGTTTTTTATCAATTTGGGTTCTCGATTGTTTCTTTGAAACACATATTCCGCTACACCAAATTGGTATCAGAGTCTGGATTTTCACCTTGACCTGATGGCTGAGGACGGTTTTAGTGGGAAACAACCCGCCGACGACGAACGGTGATTCGAAAGAGTCGAACAACGACTCGATGACTTTGCTAAAACACTTCGCAATCTGGCGTAGATGATGGTTGCGTTGACTGTCGAAGCGAGGCATGAAAGAAGGGAGAGGGTACCAGATCAAGTAGGGGACCGACCGGGGAATGGCAACCCCGATGGTGATGGCGGCAAAGTGA
The DNA here is from genome assembly GCA_022839385.1 of Asparagus kiusianus. Taxonomy (NCBI): domain Eukaryota; kingdom Viridiplantae; phylum Streptophyta; class Magnoliopsida; order Asparagales; family Asparagaceae; genus Asparagus; species Asparagus kiusianus. The sequence goes on from BQKN01065036.1 coordinate 214,673, forward strand.
TTGGCGGCCGGTAGAACCCCGAGCGAGCAAATTTGGATGCGTGGAATCCTAGGGTCCAAAATCTCGAACCCAGGCCTGAGTAACCTACGTTGGCCCTTAGGGGTGCGGTTGTCCCCCGACGACCCCAAATTGGAGCCGATCTGGATAGTGGTGATAGATTTCAGCGAATGGCTGTGAGAGACTTTAGTGAGCAAGATAAGATTTTTCCTCCTTTTCGAGGTGGGGTTGTTTCTTGCCAACCACAGTGGAGGAATCCTCCTCATCGGCAGCAACGAGAGTTGGATTATTCGTCCGAGGAAGAAGATGGTTTTCAATTTGACCACGCTATGAATCGGGGTCAAAATAGCCAACAATTTAAAATAAATATGCACTTGTCGTGCTTTGATGGGCGCTTACACATTGAAGACTTTCTCAATTAGATTCATAACGTCAAGAATTTTTTTGATTATTTAGAGATTCCGGAAGACCGACAAGTAAAACTTGTAGCCTACAAGTTGAAAGGTTGAGCTTCTGCTTGGTGGGAACAGCTTTAATATAACCGTCAATGACAAGAGAAACAACGTGTTTATACTTGGCCTAAGATGAAGATGTTACTTCAACAACGTTTTCTTCCCCCCTCATTATGAACATTTCCTATACCAACAATACCAAAATTGTCGTCAAACCAATCGCACGGTGAATGAGTACACAGAGGAATTTTATCGATTAAAGGCTCGAGTCAATTTGTCAGAGACGGAAGATCAATTAATCGCTCGTTATATTGGAGGTTTAAAATTGACTATTCAAGACCGTTTAGCTCTTTAAGGAGTCTGGACTATGACTGACACAGTTAATTTGGCGATGAAAGTGGAAAATCAAATCAACAGGTCCACTATGCGCACTCCGAGTAATTTTCGACGACCAACTCAAGAAGCTTTTTCTTCTCCAAGAGGGTCTACATCTTCAGGCAGCAATAAAAACAACAATAAAGATGCCCCTTCTACTCAAGATTCGATGCAGAATCGAGGAAGGACTTCAATCCCTATTGGACCTAATACTCAAAGGTCAAAATCAGCAGCCACAACGAACCACTAATGACCCTTATTCACGCCTTACTCTTGGAAAATGTTTTTGATGCAACCAACCCGGTCATCTTTCAAATAATTGCCCGAACAGATGGAACGGTCAATTATGTAGGACAGGATGATGGTGACGAGGAGTATGTGCTTGAAGAAGATATTTATGAAGGTGATGAGATTGAAGTGGGAGACGAAGGAGAAGAGGTAGCTTGTATTGTTTAACGTCTTTTGCTAGCCCCAAAGGTGCAAGATGATTGGCAACACCACAAGATATTCCGAACCCGATGCACTATTAGAAATAAAGTATTCAACGTGATTATTAACAGTGGCAGTAGCGAGAATGTGGTCTCCAAGGCTTTGGTAAAGACACTCAATTTGAAAACTGAGAAGCATCCTTCGCCTTTCAAAATTGTATGAATTAAGAAGGGCCTTGAAGTTCAAGTTCTAGAAGTTTGCAAGGTTCCTTTATCGATTGGCAAATATTACAAGGATGAGATTTTATGTGATGTAGTGGATATGGATGCTTGTCATGTGCCCTTAGGAAGACCGTGACACTACGATGTGGATGCTACTTATAAGGGTTGTGGTAATACTTTTGTCTTTTGGTGGTTTGATAAGAAAATTATTTTGATGCCACAATCTCACTCGTTTGACAACAATTTAGCTATTAAGGAAGACAAGCCGATATTCACCAACATAATGCGTTCAGCCTTCGAACCGGGTTTTGTGATAGCATTGGTGGTTAAAGGTCAATCTGAGACTATTGTTGAACCCTCCTCTAGCTCAAAGGTACTATCTGATTTTCCTGATTTATCTCCTACTGAATTGCCTAACGAGTTGCCTCCCACGAGAAACATTCAACATCATATTGATCTAGTACCTGGAGTTAGCTTACCCAATTTGCCACATTATCGCATGAGCCCAATTGAATATGAAGAATTACAAAGGCAAGTTAATGGGTTGCTTGGTAAAGGTTTGATTAGGGAGAGTATGAGTACTTGTGCAGTCCTTGCCTTGCTTACCCCGAAGAAAGATGGAAGTTGGAGGATGTGCGTTGACAGTCGTGCCATCAATAAAATTACTGTCAAGTATCGATTTCCTATTCCACGACTTAATGATATGCTTGACAGATTGGAGGGAGCTGTAGTGTTCACTAAACTTGATTTGCGCAGTGGAAGACAACCTTTAAGACTAAGGATGACCTCTATGAATGGTTGGTGATGCCATTTGGGTTATCTAACGCACCTAGTACTTTCATATATTTGATGAATCAGGTTCTTAGTACATTCATTGGGAAATTTGTAGTCGTTTGTTTTGATGATATTCTTATTTATAGCCGAGATGATGAGCATTTGACACATCTCAGGGAGGTTCTTCTAGTGCTACAGGCTCATAAATTGTATATCAATCTTAAAAAGTGCACTTTCATGACTAACCAGCTTCTATTTCTTGGCTTTATAGTAGGAAGAGATGGAATTCAGGTTGATGAGGGCAAGGTGAAGGCAATTCGAGAACGACCAACTCCGCGAACTGTGCGTGAAGTACGAAGCTTCTATGGTTTAGCTACTCTTTATAGGCGTTTTATTCGAGGTTTTAGTACTATCATGGCACCCATTACCGATTGCTTGTAAAAAGGGCAGTTTCAATAGGGAAGGACGCAAAAAAGAAGTTTTGAGATAATCAAAGAGAAGTTGTGTTCTGCTCCTATGTTGGCGCTTCCTAGTTTCGAGAAGGGGTTTAAGGTTGAATGTGATGCATCGGTTCTAGGAATTGGCGCGGTTCTAACACAAGAAGGGCGCCCAGTGGAGTTTTTTGGTGAGAAGGTTGCAGAGCCTCGACAAAAGCGGACTACTTACGAGCTCGAATTTTATGCCGCTATTCGAGCTTTAAAACATTGGGAGCACTATTTGATTCAACGGGAGTTAGTATTGTTTACAAATCATCAAGCTTTAAAGTATATCAACTCCAAAAAAAATAACAAATTGAATGCATGCTCGATGGATAACTTTTTTACAGAAGTTCAACTATGTCATCAAGCATAGATCCGGTCAATCTAATAGGGTAGCAGATGCCTTAAGTCGGCGAGCCTCTTTACTAGCTACGATTAGTGCATAGGTGGTGTGTTTTGATTCTTTAAAAAATACTTATGCTGGTGATGACGACTTTGGCGATATATGGATGAAATGCAGCAACAAGGAATTTATTATTGACTTCTTCATTTAGGATGGGTTCTTGTTTAGAGGTACACAACTCTGCATTCATCGATCTTCTTTGCGTGAATACTTGATTCGAGAATTGCACGCTGGAGGATTAGTTGGACATGTTGGCCGAGACAAGACAATTAGCTTTGGTAGAGGAGCGATTTTATTGGCCTCAATTGATGAGAGATGTTAGACGTTTCGTTCAGCGTTGTCTCGTATGCCAAAAGGCTAAAGGTCAAACTCAAAATACTAGCCTCTATACTCCTTTGCCTATTTCGGAGACAATTTGGCAAGATTTGACGATTGACTTTGTTCTTGGTCTTCCAAGAACTCAACGTGGAGTTGATTCTGTTTTTGTCATAGTTGATAGATTTTTTAAAATGGTTTACTTTCTTCTTTGTAAGAAAACCTCTGATGCATCTTACGTGGCTCATTTGTTTTTTCACGAAGTTGTTCATTTGTATGGTGTTCCTCGTTCCATAACTTCTGATAGGGATGTAAAATTCCTAAGTTATTTTTGGAGGATATTTTGGAAGCTGTTCGACACTTCCTTGATTCGGGCTGTGTGTGGTGACAAACTGAAACAATGAGATGCTTCCCCTCCACAGATTGAGTTTTCTTTCAATAGTGTGCCTAACCGTTCTACAAAAAAACACCTTTTGAAGTTGTCTACACTAGTGCTCTGAGGCATACTATGGATTTGGTTCGTCTTCCTCCCTCTGCCGATGTTATTTATGATGCTCAGGAGTTTGTGGAGCGTGTTCAACGGATTCATAATGAAGTAAAGAAAAATCTCGAGGAGGCTAATTCTCGGTACAAATCCGCAACAGACAAACATATGCGTGAGAAGATTTTTAATGAGGGGGACTTGGTAATTGTGCATTTACGTAAGCATCGATTTCCAGTCAGCACCCATAATAAACTTAAGGACAAGAAAATTGGTCCTTTCCACATTCTCCAGAAGATTAGTGATAATGCTTACAAAGTTGATCTTCCAACTGAAATGAACATCTCCAACACCTTCAATGTTGCGGATATCTTTGAGTACTTTCCACCAGATGAGTTTTCTCTACAACAACGAAACTCGAGGACGAGTTTTCTTCAAGAGGAGATTGATGCAGCACACGTTTAATAAAAACAAGTTTTCTATTCTTATTATTAGTTTCCTATTTTCTGAAATTATTTTCTAAGTTTCCTAATTTCATGTTTTCTATTCTAAGTTTCCTAATTTTATTTCCTATTCTTAATACGTTTCCTATTCTTTGTATTATGTATTCTATTTGAGGTGTATCTAGGAAAAACAATTTGAATAATATTTTGGAAGAAAAGTTATAATTAGTATTTTATCAATTTGGGTTCTCGATTATTTCTTTGAACACATATTCTGCTGCACCAGAAGTACAATCCTCCATTTTTTTCTTGCATCAAAATATGATTCCTAATTCCGATAGCAGGCATATCATTTAAAAGAAAGTGTTATTTAGAGGCTATTCCTATTTTCCATGCTCAGTGAGTTTGTCAAGCGCACATAGTATGATATTCAATATATGAATATATATGTACAATAAGTCTTGTCATGTAGATGTGAGACTTAATAGTTTCTTCAAATGAATATTTGTTAGATGATCTTTACTAGTTTCTATATTGTCACAGGGGACGTAAAGATGCTCGAGGGAAGCGTCCTGAAGATGCGGACTATGATCAGAGAACACTCTTCTTACCTAGTGACTTCTTGAAGAGTTTGTCAGGTTGTCAGGTAGAAATTTTGTCATAGAAACTAGTTGAGTTCGATCATTCTGTTGTTTTTTACTTGTTTGACATCTTTGGCTGATCAGAGGCAATGGTGGGAGTTCAAATCAAAGCATATGGATAAGGTTTTGTTGTTTAAGGTGTATATCATTATTATTTTTTCATTTCGGAAGTCCTATTGTATAGTCTTCCTTAGTTTGTTAATCAGAAGAAATTGATCATTATTGTTTTGTTTGAACAGATGGGGAAGTTCTATGAATTGTTTGAAATGGATGCACATATTGGAGCAAAAGAGCTTGATCTGCAATATATGAAGGTTGTATATTGCTTTTTCATTTCTTAACGATATTCTAATAATTGTTTGGTTATTAATATTCTTAGAATAAGCGCTATGATGTTGTATAATTAGTATTCTGTTATGATCTTGCCTGGATTGTTCTTCTATCTATTGAGTCAACTATCTTTTGCGTGTTTCGTACCATTTGCGTTGTCTTTTCAGGTATTCGCTTTATGGTCTCCACGAATGATCTAACACCGTTGTAATTGACGTGGTTAAGAATTGCAGACCTCTTTCACCATTTGGTGTCAGAGCTTAATTATTTTTTTACCGGTTGTTCCACTTCATTCTACACGTGAGGCAAGGATCAGCAGATTATCAGATAGAACCTGAGTTAGGATGTGAAGTGCAATGGCTGTGTTGATGGATAGGGCCATTATTGACTCGAGTATGTTTATGCAGTTGTTTTTGATATTTGGCTGCCAGTTTGGATGAGAAAGAGAAGAAGTATTCTTGATCTTTCATCTATCCTTCTTGGACATTGTCTAATCGTAGATAAGCTAGAAACTCACATCTAGGAGACAATAACAGCCTAGCAACTAGATTTTTGATGATAGGCGTTGAATTTCATTGTCCAAAAATATTCATTGAACATGGAGATCTGAGGAAGAAAGGTATAATCTGCGTCCAATTTATGATAAATTAACACTTAGATATTCAGAAAATAATTTTTTAAATTCAGAAAAGAATGTCTCTTGGATGTTATCTGTAAAAGTTTAAATTCTGTTAACCTTGCTAGTTGTTGAGATAGGACATATAGATTTAGTTAATTTGCTCATGCTGATGTTGTATGACCATCTATATAATTTTGCATGCTGCTTATTAGTTAGATTTTTTTCCGGATCAAGTTTTGCATCCCATAGTGGAAAAGAAAAGTTTATTACTTCAAGTTTTAAAAGCATCTAAGCTGGCGCACTGAAAAACCTGGCTCTGCAAATTACAGTAGCGGAAAGCACAAGATTGATTACAGTAGCAGAAAGCACAAGCTTAATTACAGTAGCGGAAAACACAAGATTAGTCATATTATGAACTATATCCATCGTTGCTGTAACTTTAACAATTTTGAAACGCATCTGGAATCATGTCAATGAGATATTGCATGAACATGTGAGATACAATGCTGGGCTAACGATCAAGTTATTTTTATTGATTAGACGTTCTTGCCTATAAGGAATATTTTCTTCCTGCTTAACTTATATGATTTAGGATGGGGGTACTTTTTTCTTCAACCATGAATATTTTAGATTACCAGTTAATGTTTAAACCTATTGTGAAGTCTTGACCCATCAAATAGCTTAATGAAAATGCAGGTTCTCATGATCACTGATTACGTTTCCCATGTTTGCCCTGTTACCTTGTTGATGCTTGTTAAGAGGCTATTGGGTTTAGTCCCACATCTGTTAAGAACATAACTGTGCTATCATTGTATTAATATAAATAGACGAGGAGAGGCTACAGAGCTATTATCTCCTTTTATCTAATTCCTCTCTGTACTAATTAACTTTATCAGAGTTGGCAATCTTTAAACCCTAACCCTAGCCTCCACAAAAAAACCAGTCGTCACCATCAGCCAAATCCCGATCACAGCCAAATCCAGATCCCGCATCTCCTTCCTCCAACGACCAGATTGAAGCCCGCCCACACCAAGATCGAAGCCCGCCTCCACGATCCAAATCCGTCGACCACGATCAAAGCCTTCGTCTTCTTCCTTCGTCTTCTTCCTTTGTCCATCCAGCCGCTTTCACTCGCCTTGCGCCTTCGTCTTCTTCTACCCGTCGCTCGTCCTTTCGTCAACGCTCTCAACCAGATCCCGACGCAAACCATCTCCAGACCTCACCGCCTTCACTCACCTGCTGACGACACACCTCCATGCTGTCGCCCTCCTCTTCCTGCTTTGGAGATCTAGTCTGATCTAGATGCCCTCTTGATTTGTGTATCTGATTGGTTTTGACATCTGTCTCAAGGAAGGTTCCTATTGTATTAGTCTGTTTCATGATGGTCAGTTCTGATGAGAACAAGATTGCAGAACTACTGGTCCAGACAAAAGTTTTAGAGATCTTTGCTGGAAAAATTACAAATCAAAAGTTAGATGGCAACTACCTGCGGTGGAAGCAAGTTGTAAAGATCTATGTGGCTTGTCGTGGCAAGACCAGTCATTTGTTGTCCGACCCTCCTATTCCGCCGACAGATGCTTGGACATTGGAAGATAATGTTCTCCTTCATCAGATCCTTGCTACCATGGAGTCAAAGGTACATGACCTTGTTTTACATTGCACTACTGTCAAGGAACTATGGAACTTTCTACAATCTCTTTATGGCGAAAGCAGCAACATCACCCGAGCTTATGATGTGATTTAGACGCTGTTTCGTAAGATGGTACATCATTTGATGACTATTATGGAGAGTTCAACCGTCTCGCTGAGGAACTTCGACATATTTCCAATCACTTGTGACGTCCAACAAATGCAGAATCAATGGAATCGTTTGATGGTACTCATATATTTGGGCGGACTTGATTCAGTTTATTCCTCAGCCAGGCCCCAGATTATGGGTAATTTTGCTATAAGCTCTCTTCTTGAAACCTATTATTTTCTTAAAAATTTAGATTATGTATCACCTACAGCTCCATTAGCCAACTCGGAACGATCAACTCTCGCCACTCAGGGCTTGTCTCCATCTAGCCGTGGTGGACATTTTGTCGGTCATGGGTATTCACGAGAACAAAGGTGGCTACATTGCCAGTAGAGGTCACAAAGGCCGACGAGGAGGTTTTCTCCAAGGACATCCGCCCGGGGATATTTCTATGACTTGTAATTACTGTCATCAGCCTGGTCATATCAAATACAACTACCCAGAACTTAAGAAGGAAAAGGCAAAAAGTGGTGCCTATATGACATCTCAGACATCTTAGGACACATCTATTGAAACCGAGCAACAATCTACATCTGTCTTCAATGATGAGCAGCTTCAATGTTAATTTTTAGTTCCGGATATTTCAGCAATACCAGAATTCATAGGCACAGTCTTCTTCCTTCTCAATTACTCTTGCCCGCGCAAGGTATATCTTCTCTTGCATCGTCTTCGTCTAATACCTGGATTATAGATTCAGGAGCTACTATCGTAATATTTTGTCATCTTTCTCTCCTGCTTCTAACTATGTCATTCTAGCTAATGGATCGTGCACAGCGGTTAAGGGCATTGGCAAGACCATTCCTGCTTCTAAACTTCCTTTGTCATCTGTTTTTTATTTGCCTTGTTTTCCTTACAATCTTTTATCTGTTAGTCAAATTACGAAACTCTTAAACTATACAGTGACATTCTTTCCTACTCATTGTTTATTTCAGGATCTTGTAACGAGGAAGACGATTGGCATAGGACGTGAGCGGAACGGTCTGTATGAGCTAGGTTTGGCTTCAGATCATGTGGCTTGTACCAGTATTTCATCTGCACTTGGTTACCCCTGTCGGTTTGGTCATCCGTCTCTACCTGTGCTCAAAATGATTATGCCCTCTTTAAAGAGTATTTCCACCTTAGATTGTGAATCATGTCAATTTGAAAAACACCATCATGTGTCATTTCCTAATCGAGTCAATAACCGAGTTACTAAGCCATTTGATTTGGTTCATTCTGATGTATGGGGTTCATGTCCAATAACTTCGAAAATGTGATTTAAATATTTTGTTAGCTTTGTGGATGATTTTTCACGTGTTATATGGATTTATCTTTTGAAATCTCGGTCTGAAGTGTTCTCTATTTTCAAGATAACGCAAAAGAATATTTAGAAACCTTATTTGCCAATTTTGTTGCTCATCATGGTATTTTATATCAATCCTATTACGTTTACACTCCTCAACAAAATGGGGTTACTGAACGTAAGAATAGACATCTTCTTGATACTGCTCGGTCCTTATTATTTCATCGACCTGTTCCAAAAGAATTTTAGGGGGAAGCTGTTTTAACTGCTTGCTATTTAATTAATCAAATGTCATCCTCTGTATTACACAATAAGATTCCCTATAGTGTCTTATATTCCACTTCTGACCTGTTCCCATTACCCCTAAAAAATTTTAGCTCTCTATTCTTTGTTCATAACCAAAGTCTTACGAAAACTAAACTTAATTCTCGATCAATCAAAGACATTTTTCTTGGCTATTCTCGAACTCAAAAAGGTTACAAATGTTTCTGTCCCTCTCTCAACTGCTATCTCATCTTTGCTGACGTTACCTTCTTTGAACACCTACCTGGTCACTCTTCATCTTTCCCTTCTTCATCTATTGATGACTATAACTACCTGCTCCTACATGATACCTTCATATCTAATGGTATTGTGCCACTAATGAACGATATTGGTAAGAACCCACTGAGATTTCAGGAACCATTACAGGTCTATACACGTCGCACCACTCATGCTCCTATGCTAACGCTATCCTTGGAATCAAGTCTCGTGCTTAGCTCTAGTCCTCTCGCTCCTCCTGATTCAGATCTTGATTGCCCTATTGCTCTTCGTAAGGTTAAACGGTCTTGTACTCATCATCCTGTCTCTAATTTTGTTTCTTACTCTTATCTCTCTTCTTCTTTTCGATCTTTTATTTCTTCTTTGGACTCATATTCGGTTCCCAAAAATGTGTCAGAAGCTCTATCTATTCCAGGTTGGACTCAGGCAATGCAGGAGGAAATGACTGCCCTTATTGAAAATGAGACATGTGATTTGGTTCCTTTACCACCTGGCAAAACTGCAATTGACTGCAAATGGGTGTATACTATTAAGCTCAGTCCTGATGGGTCTCTCGCTAGATTAAAAGCTCGTTTGGTGGCAAAGGGTTTCTCACAAGTTTATGGCTTGGACTATGTAGATACCTTCTCTCCTGTGGCCAAAATGACTTTTGTTCACATTTTCATATCTTTGGCTGCAATCCATCACTGGCCTCTTCATCAGTTAGATATTAAAAATGCTTTCCTTCATGGCATTTTAGAAGAAGTCTATATGGAGCAACCGCCAGATTTTGTTGCTCAGGGGGAGTCTACGAAAGTCTGCAGATTAAAGAAATCACTATATGGCCTAAAACAGTCTCCTCGTGCCTGGTTTGGTCGTTTTGCCTCCGTACTTTGAGAGTTTGGCCTCAGTTGTGCAGAAAAAGATCATTCTGTGTTCTGGCGGATGCACGATGGCAAAAGGATACTACTAGTTGTGTATGTGGATGCTATTGTGACCACAGGGGATGGCGCACATGGTATTGATTGCTTGAAGAAATATCTGCAGACGCACTTTCAAACTAAGGACATTGGTTCTCTTAAGTACTTCCTAGGCATAGAAGTGGCCAGATCAAAGAAGGGTATTTTACTGTCACAAAGGAAATACGTACTTGATATGCTATCAGAAGCGGCAATGTTGAGATGTAGGAGTATTGACTCTCCAATGGATGTGAGCAAAAAACTGCTACTAGATCAGGGGGAGCTCTTTGAGGATGTGGGGAGGTACATGAGATTGGTGGGAAAATTAAACTATTTGACGATAATCAAACCCGACATCATATTTGCTGTCAGTGTAGTAAGTCAATTTCTATCAGCACCGAGAACTATTCACTTTGATGTCGTAATGCGGATTCTGAGATATTTAAAGAAAACTCCTGGAAGAGGACTTCTCTACACAGACTAGACACACAAGGGTGGCAAACTTTTCTGATGCAGATTAGGCTGGATGTCCTTCCGATAGAAGATCGACCACAAGTTATTGTGTCTTTCTTAGAGGAAATCTTATATCATGGAAGAGTAAGAAGCAAAGTATAGTATCTCGATCAAGTGCAGAGTCAGGATATAGGGCTATGGCAAATGTAACATTAGAGATGATATGGATCAAAGATTTACTGATAGAAATTAAACTTCCTCCTAAATGTCCTATGAGCTTATATGGAGACAATAAGGCGGCAATCCATGTTGCTGAGAATCTTGTATTTCATGAGAGAACCAAACATATTGAAGTTGATTACCATATAATTCGTGAGAAACTTATGGAGAAGATCATTGAAGCAAAACATGTGTCAACGGGACATTAGCTAGCTGATATTTTAACCAAACCACTAGGTAAAACACGAGTGGATTTTATTTGTGACAAACTGGGCATTATGTATGATGTATACGCTCCAATTTGAGGGGGAGTGTTAAGAGGCTATTGGGTTTAGTCCCACATATGTTAAGAACATAACTGTGCTATCAATGTATTAATATAAATAGACGAGGAGAGGCTACAGAGCTATTATCTCTTGTTATCTAATTTTTCTTTGTACTAATTAACAATGCTGAAGTGTTAAAGTAATTATTAGATTCTCAATATATACCAACCATGCAAAATAGCAGCTTGAAGAGTAATCCAAGTACGTCTGTCCATTCAGGTTGGCCCGGCTTGGCCTGGCTTGGAGAGCTAGGTCCGGGCCGAGCAAAATGCTTAACTCGGACCCGGACCCAGTGGGCCTGGGTTGGGTCCGGGTCTAGGCCCCAACAGGTCGGACACCGGCCAGCTCGGTTTTTTTTCTTTTTCTTAAAATTTGCTTAAAATAGTCATTTTAGGCTTTTTAGGCTATTTGGGCAGACCGAACCGGGCCGGGTCCGAGCCGTCCGGTCCAATAGTCAGTTTTTTGACCATTTGGACTGGGTTGGGTTCGGGCCAGACCCGGATCTGGGTACTCTGGCTTGGCCATTTTCTTGGTCGGGCCAGGCTGAGCCCGATGCGGTTTGCACTGAGCTGACCCGGACTTAGGCACAAAGCCCAATTTGGTCTGGAAACCTGGACTTTTCCAGGATCCAGGCCCTGCGCAGGCCCGGTCGGGTTCGGGCCTTGGGCCGGAACGGACAGGCCTAAATATAAGCACAAGGAGAAACTCAATAACAATTTACAAGAAAATAAAATAACCAATAATAAAGATGAGGATATGGCATGGTCTGACACTTGCCTGTGTCCACCAGGAGAGAAAAGAGTCTACTTTATTATCAAAGATTATTATGAGATGTTCACCTTGTGTTCTGAAGGAACCCCTCAAGAGTCCTTCTCTTGTTCTCACAAAACCTACAAACAAACTCTAGGGTTTCCCTTTTGTTTCTCTTCTACAACCTATTTAACTTCTCTTACAATAATGCAACTTTTTCTTTTCTTGATGGCATGATTTACCATGAATCTATTGAGGAGATTTTATAGAGCATCCAGTTTCTCCTATCTTGGTTTCGTACTGAATTCCTTCTTTGTCTTTAGAGTATTCAAATTTAAGAATATAAAATTGGATTTCAATTTATTAAAATTGTTTCTTTCTAGCCAAAGTCAAATAGTTCAAATCAGAACAGAATTAGTGGAATATTAAGGATGAATCCTAATGAACTCCACTTTAGATTTGTATGAAAGTCGCCTTTGAAAATTGATTATTTCTTCTTTTCAATCTTCGAATTGTAAGTTTTAATCTGTATAGTGTATACATATATACAAAGATATCCCTTACCTTTTACCCCTCTCCCAAAGAGTACGACAAGAACTGCCCTTGCTCCTTGATTGATGCCAATCTTTTTAGATGACTTGATACCATCTCTAATTGGTGCAAACTTCAAGCTTGGCTCTACGCTTGCTATAGGCCTAAACATAACTCCACATGAAGTCGAACTCCCACGCAAGAGACCCAAGTTTGGTGCAAACTTTTCTTCCTTGTGGTTGAATATCTTTCCACCTCGGGCTATCTTCCCCTCAAGCAGCCTGTATAAGCCATCTCCACACGTCTTTCCAGTTAAAATGAGATCCCTTTTTCTGCCTATGGTATGACTCCCTTGTGCACTTAGGTGCGGTATCCTTTTCGAATCAAGCACTTGGATTCTGTACCCTTTAAGTAACCTGTAACCTCAGCTGTAGCTTCAAAATTTTACTTAATTATTTACTTAATTATTGTTGGAGGGCTAAAATCAATCAACAGATGCAAAACTCAATCTGATAAACGACAGGTAACTCGTATTAGGTGTCTCTTCCCAAATGGAGCAATAGTTCTAGCACCTGGTGATAGGTAGACAAAATAAAGATGTCTTTCCATGAATGGATCTTTTGATTGAAATGTCCTTGAGCTAACCTTGCACGGAGGATGCATATTAGATGGATCAGTATGGATCTTTTTTAATTTTATTAAGTGGTCCTGCAACCTTGCTAGTTCTAGTATGTTCTATAACTTGCAGTTCAAGAAAGTGTTTTCTTCAACTGGCCATGATCCAGTTTAAGGGACATCTTCATGTTTACAGAAGCAATAGGAAGGGCTAAAGCTAGCACTAGGAGTACTATATAATTGTGGCCACTTCTCATCCACACATTTAAATGTGTATACTTGAAAATGGTCCCCACTTGCTTACTCACACATTGAATGAGTGGGTGATAAGTGATCGCATCACTACCATGGACCAAAATTGCTTGTTGGTACAGAGGATACCGCTATTCCTCTTTATATAAATGTATAAAGTTCATGTTGCCATTCATTCATCTGCTGAGTTTTATTGAATTTTCATGTTCGGTGTTGCTGACCATAGTGTACACGTGTCCTGTGTCCCTGTCCATGCTACTTAGGTTTTGATCTTTAATATAAACTTGTAGCTTAATGCTGCTTGGGGTTCGGACTATTAGACAGATGTTTATTTTGACTTTATGCATCAGGTGCTTCCACATCTTGCACATTGAAGCTTGAATTTTATGTGAAGATTAGTGCTCTTTGGCTTGTCTTCTATCTTAAAAGATTCAGGTAGGCCTTTAGTCTTGGTAAGAACATTTTGACGTGTTTTAATCTGTGGCATGAACTCTGTCACAGAACTATTTTCGTACAATGAACCATTGTTTTAAATATCCCCGACATGGCCTGATATATCACCCAATATATTCTTTTACAGGGTTTGCCGCAACCAATATGGTCTCTAAATATCATTTACCGCTTTCAGGGTATGGCCAATATATCAGCCGATATATTGACCGATATATCCTTTTACACGGCTTGTCACAAAATAATATACCGCTTTTGGCAATTTTTGGGTGATATATCATGATTTTCCCATTATATCAAATGACATTTTGGCCGAAAAAATTAGATGAAATGTTGCAACGTCGATTTGTACTTTTGTTTATTTTACAATGTTGATTAGTGATTCTAAACATATATTATTTATATCTTGTATGCGTAGATTTTATTAAGTATGTTGAGATTACATTTTAGTGCATTATATTATATATTCAAACATCCAATATCGCATTCCGATATTTACCACATATCCCCGATATTTCCCCAATATCCGCAATCCGGTTTGAATTTTGGCCATCTGATATTTCCTTGATATCTGATATTTAAAACATTACAATGAACCCACATTTGATAAGGAATTCTTGTATTATCCTTAGTTATGCAATTGATACTTTGTTGAATGCGTCCCGAGTTTATTTTGTATTAAAATTCTCAGACAGTTCTGACACTCTTAGCCAGTTATCTGATATGCTTGTACATTTGTACACATATGGCTCCTATTAAAATCTATCCTAGTGAAAATAATATTAGAAAAACAATTCATCATCGCTAACATTCTTTTTTGTACTCTAACTTTGACTGTTTTCTTTTTTGGTTAATTGTTATGACCAACAACATCCCTATTTTATGCTCATTGGCAAATTCATTTCTATCACTATGTATTCTCTTTTTGTAGAAACACCGGATACTTCTTATTTCTCCAATCACCATACCAATAAAAAAACAATAAATACTCTACGAGAGGTGATCTACGTGTTTATCCATTTTCGCATCTCTTCATATCGCGTAGATTAGATTCATCCTAGATAACATAAGAATAGCTTTTCATTTCATCTTATATACAAACATATACTCACATGATATTCGATTACAATATTTTCAAATTAAAATGAACTCTTGCTGCTTATGTTTCTCTGTACTTGAGGATCAAGTTCATTCCTTTTAGGCTTTTCCTTTTGCTAACATTGATTGTAGTATCTAATTCATCATGGGTCGTTATTATTTCATGATGAAGATCTAAGACTTGTTTCTTATATGCATTAATAGAAGTATATGAGAAGTTAATCTTTAAAGTATGCTAAATATTAGTTTCTCTATAAGCATTAAAAGTTGTTGTTTGTTATTCTTATAGAAACCTTATTTCCGTTGGTGTGTCTTAACAACAATTTTGTGTTTTACTTTTTTAGGGTTACCAAGATAACTGGCTGTAATGTGCCATATCAATGTTGTGCATCTCCTCTGTTACTGTTATTCCCTTTTTATTTCTTCTAAATCTCAAGCCAATGGAATAGACGTGGAAGGTTGGTAGGTTGAAGATTGTAAGCTAAGATTTGTAAGGTGTTATAAGTTGGATCTCTTGGTGGGTTACAAGAATTCTTTTTTCTGTATTGCGAATTATGTTCTGTTGTTATGGGATAATTTGGACATATTGATGTGGGTAATGTCACTGAACTGGTGTTTTTCTATGGAGGAGATTTCATTAGTTCTTAGGATATCTTATTTTTTGTTTCGAGAACACTTGTAACAATTCTTGTCTTAAGGACTATGAACTTGATACATGCTTCTTTATTGTAGTTTGATGTATATTGATGTCTGTAACAACTCTTTTGATTACTATCTCATGGAACTACTTGTGTTCTTAGGGAGATCAACCTCACTGTGGGTTTCCTGAAAAGAATTTTTCAACGAATTTAGAGAAATTGGCAAGAAAGGTATACACATCAAATTAGCATTTTTCTTCATGAATTCAGATAGCAAGTCTTAACAGTGATGACATCAGTTTGATGGGAATTTCATTGGGATCTCTTGGTAATGCAGGGATATCGTGTTCTTGTTGTGGAGCAGACTGAAACACCACAACAACTTGAACTTCGCCGAAAAGAGACGGGTTCGAAAGATAAGGTAAATGATATTGCTGAAGCTCACTAGTCTAATTGTACATCTGTCTCCTTACAGTGTAGCTAATTCAGTAATTTGAAAACGAGGTATAAGTCATTGGTTTTTTCTAGTGTTTTAAAATATACTATTTTCTTTACCTGTTAGTTTCAGTTAGTACCATGTGATTTCCTTCTGTTTCATTTTGAAACTATATATTGTTTAACCTTGTTATATTAATAAAATTCTGTGACTTTTTTTCCTCTAAAGGTTGTTAAACGGGAAATTTGTGCCATGGTTACAAAGGGAACACTGATCGAAGGAGAGTCACTTTTGACAAATCCCGATACTTCATATCTAATGTCAATTACTGAGAAAAGCAACTTCTTAGAGAATCAAAAGAAAGAAAGCATAGTCATAGGCATCTGTTTGGTTGATGTTTCCACAAGCATGTTTACGCTAGGACAGGTTTGTTTTCTGATTTTTCTTGTCCATTTAATATGGGGATTCCATAGTACTTAGAAAAAGTCTGTTATTTGTCTTCCTGTGTTCATTTAATGTATAATTCCATCAGTTTTGCATCGTATCCTTGTTATGAAAACTGTTGCTCTTCTATTGCCAGTTCGAAGATGATTCTGAGCGTCACTGCTTATGTTCTATACTGTCGGAATTACGACCTGTAGAAATCATCAAGCCTTCAGAACTGCTCAGTCCTGAAACTGAAAATGTTTTGAAGTACCACACAAGAAATCCATTAATTAATAACTTGGTTCCTTCGGCGGAATTTTGGGATGCTAAAAAAACTATTGACGAGATCAGAAATATTCATTGGGTCCTGACACATTCAACATCAGAATTATCAACTTATGTAAATGGTGACAATTCTGATAATTCAGATACATCGGAGAGACATTCAGGGGTCCTTCCAGACGTTTTATCTGAAGTGGTGACTGCAGGGCCGAATGAATGCTGTACACTTTCTGCTCTTGGTGGTTGTCTTTTTTATTTGAGGCAAGCTTTTCTTGAAGAAGCATTACTCAAGTGTGCTAAGTTTGAAAGACTTCAGTGCAGTGGTTTCTCTGCCACTGCTAAGAGGACACATATGATACTTGATGCAGCAGCACTTGAAAACCTTGAGATATTGGAGAACAAGAAAAATGGAGGCCTCTCTGGGTATTTGAAGCATAAGATATTTACATTTACATAGTCAATTTGTATATCGAAAGTTAACATTCTTTCTTGATGCAGGACACTATTTGCGCAATTAAATCATTGTGTCACATCTAATGGGAAAAGGATGCTTAAGAGTTGGCTTGCAAGACCACTATATAACAAGAGTTCAATTTTGGAACGCCAAGATGCCATAGCAGGTTTGAAGGTTAGTAATGTGTTTTATGGAAGAAAAGTTTCTTCCATCAGTGCATGTTAGTGTAATTTTTCTGAGAAAGGCCTTTTTGTGGGTCATGAACTTTATTGCTAGTTTTGTTGGAATTTTATTTGGTTCATTTGAAAAATGAGTTAATCTGCAAACCCTCCCCAACCCCAACCACCACAACCTCCTAGTAATAAATAAACCGGAAAAGACAACATAAAAATAATACAGATACATCCAACCATACAAACTCATGCAGCTGCCTAACTGCATGCAATAATTGGACAATCTAGGTGAACTAGGAACCAGACAGTTTGAACTTTGACCCGCTTTCCTTTTGGATTTTGACTTATGTGTGAATTTTAGTCTGTCCACATAGTTTAATTTGAGTTTTTGCTTACATCTATTTTCATAGTCAAGTTTTTCTTTCTAAACAATTGGTGCTGCATTTATCAAATGTTTTCATGATATGCTTCTCTGAGATTTTGTTGTGAATTATAAATATCATCACTCTTTTTAATGAAATACCTTCAGCATTATGTATGTCTAATTGTGTTTTGTACATTTCTGTCAGTCATTCTTGAGCTTTAAGTGCTTCCATGGGTCAAGCTTTAAGTGCTTGAAAAAAATTACTATATGTTATTAAGCTAGGTTAATTTCTTAAATTTCTAGCTTTAGAAGCCTAAGTTATACTTATGTTAAACCAGAAAATCTAGATATTGTATTTGATCAATGGAAAAAAGAAAAAAAAAAGAAAAAAAAAACTAGTATGTCAGGTTTAGCATGGCTTTGATGAGGAATTTTTTTGTATACAGTGGTTACACTTACCTAACTGCGATTAAAATGTTTAGGCTTTTGAACAGATGGCCAATGCATGAAGATAATAGGACAATGTTCTGTTTAGGACAATGTTCTGTTTACTGTGTTCTTTCACTTTATATTCACTTTATTAAAGATTTAATTTAATTTGAGTTTCTGTACATGTGCCTGTGAAGTGTCGAGGCTTTGAATTTGATATGAAAGATATGATTTTCAAAATAGAAGGAAAATAATCTATTCTGGGATGAAAATTGAAAAATACTTGTTATGTACTTTGGTATATACTGAAAGGGGTGTGATAAATTTTTTCTATTACCGACTGTAATGGTTACCTTTCTAATAAGAGAGATTCAGGATAATGTGTGGTTAAGTGACCTGCTGCCTGCTGGAGGTAAATCAAAAAAGAAATTAAGGCGTGAGATAAGAATACAGATGAAAAGAGTAACAAGAGAGTATAACCAATAATTCTAGAACAGAAATAGGAAGATAACAGAAAAATGCTTGTAGAGATAATAGAAAGGTTGAAGAAAAGTCGGCCTATTAA
The DNA here is from genome assembly GCA_022839385.1 of Asparagus kiusianus. Lineage (NCBI taxonomy): Eukaryota > Viridiplantae > Streptophyta > Magnoliopsida > Asparagales > Asparagaceae > Asparagus > Asparagus kiusianus. The sequence goes on from BQKN01065036.1 coordinate 233,651, forward strand.
GCTATCTGTAGATTAAACCTTATTTAGTAATTGGATATTTGAATTTATATAGTATGCAAACCTACTATCTAAAATTGTTATTAAATCGTAGCGAAAGCTGAGAAAAAAAAATGAGCCCAATAGTGGCTGCCATGGGTTAATACTGAACAAGAGGTTTTGATCAATGGTTGTCTTTTTCTCCAACATTTGATGTAATCTAGTAATTGTCTCCATGGAAATAGGAAAAACAAGTAGGGCTTGTGTCTCCATATAAATTCTTTCAATCTGTAGAGAAACAATTGCATGAAATTGTTTGATTAATTGATCCGATTTTTAAGACTTCGTTTTTGGTCAAAAATGTACTTTCTATTAATTGTAAATCTTCCTATCAGGGTACTGGTGTTGCTTCTGCACTTGAATTTCGTAAAGAGTTATTGAGGCTTCCAGACATGGAGCGCTTACTAGCACGCCTCTTTGCTATGTGGTATTATTGATTGACTATAATAGTTTTGTGCAATCATTTATTTTCATCACATCATTTCATGGAGGATACTGTATTGCAGTCTAGTCTGTTTCATGCACCGTCAGTTTTATCTCTTCATTATCTTACTCATTTGTTAATTTTATAAACTAAGGCTACCATTTACGGTAGTAATACCAGCTTTAATCTGTTTGATGTTTTGTATCACAGTTTTATGGCTTAGCTAATTTTTATATGCCATAAAGCATTCATGGTTGTTACAATATTGCACTTTTCGTCATAAAATTTCAAACTTTCGATTGACAATTCCGCGTTAAGTTTGATGTCTCCTGCAGAAGTGTTTGATTATAACCCAATGAAAAATTGCAGGAGAGATTAGACAGCTTAGGTTGTTTATAATAGGTCTTATAAGATGGGATGACTGAAGCAAATGCTCTTCCAAAAAATAAAACTTATGGTTGGAGATGTTCTAGCGGACTCTTTCTTATTCCTACGCGTCTCACGGAAAAGGTCACTCAGCACGTTTGTTGCAACCCGTCATCTGGTTATAATGTATTGTTATCTACACATATGCCGGTATTCGTATATGTAGTCCTAGACATAAGTCTATCATCTAACTGCACATGAAGTAGGAAATTCTTCTTTAGTATGTCAGATATAGTATTTTAAAGTCTAATTATATAGTCAGTAGGCAATGCCAACTCTCCCTGCCTTGATTCAATCTTGATATGTAAAATGCATACTTCTGCTTTATGAGAACCTTTACGAACTTATGATAAAACGACTGATTGTCATTTGAGTAGAAAAGGAATGTACTTTGTATGTAGTTCTTTCACTAAAATGGTTGAGAATGTGGAAATAGAGTGGTGGATAGTGTTGGCCTGAAGGAGTTAGAGATCTGTCTCATAGTTAGTTGAATAATGCACAATCAACCACTTTCAAGATCAGTTTTTCCATAGAAATGGACAAGATCTTTTAAACAGTATGCATGGTAGGTTAGGTTAAATCTTGTTCGGATTATATGAAAGCATACGGACAAAAATTGAGATCTTAGGCAAGCACGCAAATCCTAGAAAATAAATGACAATTTATAAACATGAGTTTATGGGGCTGGGAGCAAGTCTTATGTCCATAGGTAGCAACAAATAAAGTTTGTTATTCAAAGAGAGATTATAAATTACACAGAAGGAATCCAAGATCTCGAAACCTTTTCTCACAAATTATGGAAATCAGCCTTTTGGATCTATACTCTTATCTTACCAAAAGGCTTTTTGAAGTCTCAAAAGGTCATTGAATCCATTGGAAAAACCTGTGTTTATCGCCCAGTTTCCTAGTAAGATTCCTCACAAAAGCCTGAAAAAATTTGGTATAAATTGGACTTCTAAAATAAAACTTACTGAAGAATCAAACAGTACCCTCATTAGGAGCTGAGTTTTACCGCCTATACGCTGCATTATTGAGGAACAGCAGAAGTAGGTGGCTACTCGCACCGCATATAGATGGTGCATTTGAACCTAAGAAATTGGGCGCCTAATAGCACTGCCTATGTGTAGTGCTCTTCGAAGTATAGGGATGATTCCGGTGGAGGAGGATTCAAGAAATCATCTTAACAAATCTATCATGTTATGTCAGGTGGTCCAATAAAGGGAGTTTTTTGTTGAATTATTTTTTTCTCTGCCCACTATTATTAATCAACATCTTCAGTTTCCCATTCATGCAACTGTTTGCTCATTTTAGATATGTGAAACCCCTTTAAGTTAGGGGGGAAAATCCATGATTTTAGGACTCAAAAAGCATTGAAGAGTTCCTTATCAGCTAAATCTCCATCCTGTGAATATAATGTCCAACGCCATTGATCTTTTTATTGTCGAAAAGCTGCAGCAGAAACATCATCATGGTTATGTAGCATTACAGGCAATATCCTGGATGCCAATAGTTAATTCTAAAAACATATTCATTCTGATTAGCCGTAGAGTAATAGTCAAAGCATATCCTATATTTTACTGAATCAAACCATGTCCAACAAACGAGCACAACTATAAAAATCAAACCATGATGGGGAAATCAATAATAGAGGTGCAGATTTGCTTGGGGGGTTGGGGGTATGGGGGAACAGACCTACAAGGGAAAACAACTATTTTTTTGGGTCTAGGGTTTTTACAGCCGGATGAAGGCTTGATCATGGAGCGAAGAGGGCAAAAGGATAGGTTGAAATGATGGTTCGTCATCGTTGAGGTCAAGGTGGTATCGGGATGACATCCACGTAGGGGCAGCGGCGGTGATGGTTCATTGGCATTGAGGGTGGGCAGTAGGGGTGATGGTTCGTTGGCATTGAGGTCTAGATGAGGGTGAGGCTGGTCAAATCTTGTCATGGGTGTTTTGGGGCGACAAAGCTTGAGGGCAGAGGCGGCGAGGCTTGAGAGCAGTGGCGGCAGAGACGGATCTGGTCGTGGGTGGTTATGGTGGCAACAAGGCTTGGGGGTAGTGGCGTGGTGGTACTGTTGGGTACGTAGCGGAGCTAGGGCTAGGGTTTTGGAGAGGGCTAGGGTTCTATGGAGGGCTCTTGGATGTTGATGGAGAGGCTAGGGTTTTGGAGAATGTAGGATGGAGGGCCGAGATTTAGTAGGAGGGGATCCCTTGTGTGGCTCTGATACTGTGTAACTGGGGTAATCAGAAAGGATCATTAGGCCCTCTCTTCTCAAGTCTTATTAATAGAACTAAATTTACAAAGTAGTTTGTTCCTAATCAACATGGCACTAAACAAAACACAACAAACTCATCACAATGGTTCTCAACATATACAAACTATCAAGTAATGATCAAGTAAAAGCATGTAAACTAAGCTACAACATTAGCTATTTACTGGTGCTGTGTAAGCCGATTCTTCACAGTATTTGACATTTCTATGTGTGATCCACATGACACATGTAACGGTTTGCATAAAAAATTGTTAGTTAGGTAAAGATGGAATGTGCCAACTATAACTTGAGCAACAATCTGAATAAACAATGGCATAGTTGATGATAGTAATAATGAACAGTTTTGTTAAAATTTTAACTTCCTTGAAGTATTTTCAAGAAGGATTCTGTATAAGTTTTGACCTAATAACTAATTGTTATATTCTATGTTTCTCTTACTTTGGATGGACAACAGTGACAGTAATGGAAGAAATGCGAATAGAGTAGTTCTTTATGAAGATGCAGCAAAGAAGCAGCTTCAGGAATTTATTGCTGCTCTTCGGGGTTGCGAAGTGATGATTCAAGCATGCTCCTCCCTGAGTACTATTTTAACTAATACGGAATCAACTTTGCTTCATCATTTACTGACACCAGGTAGCATTGAATATACTCAATGAAACTAATAAGTCTGAACTTTATTATTTGGCATACAAATTCATCCTTTTGGTTCTGTATTTTTTTTAATAACTGTAACGAGTAATGAACGCAGGCAAAGGGCTACCTGACGTTTCTTCAGTTTTAAAGCACTTCAAGGAGGCATTTGACTGGATAGAAGCTGAACGTTCAGGGAGGATTATACCTCATGAAGGAGGTGATATTGAATATGATACAGCTTGCAAGACGTTGAGGGACATTGAGTCTTCTCTGAAGAGTTACCTGAAAGAACAACGCAGAATACTTGGGGATTCATCGGTAAATTATATCTATAAATGCAGCACAAACTTGCCTGTGCTTATCCTTCCCATTGCATTGAATAAACATCTACCAGTACATTCTTGTTTGTAGGTTACTTACACTACTGTCGGTAAAGATTCATACCTCCTAGAAGTACCCGAAAGCCTGAGTTCATCCGTCCCCCGGGGATATGAGTTATGCTCTTCGAAAAAGGTATATGACAATACTATGCCTGGACTCTACGTAGCTACTTCTTTCGTTGTTTTAATTAACTTTCTAAGAATGTTTTTTTAAAGTCTATGCAATGCTAGATTATTTTATAAGCTCTTTATCATTTCATAGGGTTCAGCATGTTTGTGGATGTATACTCTCTTCTGTGTATAACAATTGCTATGCTACTTCATTGGCTAGGATCCTATTGATAGGATTTAAGCTTGGGTCCTATTTGGCGAGAAGCATAGGACATTTGTAGCACTAAGAGAGAATCAGGATCTAAAGCAATTGAATTTCTTTCATGTGTATCAGGTGAAATCAAATTGGACGGCTTTTAGTAACAAGCTTGTTATATTTAAGGTCTAAAATATTATAAAATATAAAATTTGGTGTAGAAAATGTCTGCACGATGTAGCTTAAGATGAATGGTCAGGATTCCTTATTTTGAAGCTCTATATATTGTTTTGTCTAAATATGCTACTTTACTCCTTCATTTTGTAAGTTGTTGATCGGTCGGAAAATCTTTTCAAATAATATTCTTTTTTTAGTCTATTTAAATAGCGTATATTACATCATTTACATCTAAATGGCTGAGTGGATTTTAAATCTTGATGCTTTAACGTACACTTTTTAATTGGACCACAATCAAATTCTACAATTGGATTCTAATTGTACATGTACACACTTATTATCACAAGCTTGAATTTATATAATTGTTGCATGTTAAAATAACTTTTTGGAACTTTAGTTTCTTTTCACAACTTGTCTTGTGGAGCATGGTGATTTTTCCCTTGATAGATGAATCACTAGACCTTTTGATTATATTATTCACATTTTTGTTTTTGTTTGTTTTACCTTATCAGACGACCAATATGATACAATTCATAGCCACATTAATATAAATATAATACTTTTTCTAGTAATTTGTTCTATTTTCAGTCATTTAAAGTGATAACTAATAACTTTATAAACTAGTTGTCATGCCTCGGGTCCACGGGCCCGTTGGCGCGTGCAAGCCGTAAGTCTACGGAGAGCAACTCGCGGGTTGGCTAAATCTATTTTGTTAAAATGCTATCACTAGTTACTCTTAGACAGTTTTTCTCTATTTAAACCACTAACATTTCTTCACACTAGTCTATGTGGGACTAAAGTGTAGGGGTGTCACAATCATCCTACCTTACAAAGACGTCCTTCTCGTTGTCACAACATGACAATTGGCACATCTCAGTGTCACTGCCAGGTGATGTGGACTCTAGAGGCTACGGGTTGTAGAGATGGCTCCTACCGCATCCACGTGGTGTAGCACTTAGCCCCATATAGCACTTAGCTCCACACTTTCGGTTGGCTAACTTCTTTGATACCATTTCACGCCCCGGGCGCACGGGCCCGTTGGCGCGTGCAAGCTGTAAGTCCACGGAGAGCAATTCGCGGGTTGGCTAAATCCACTTTGCCAAAATACTAGCACTAGTTATTCTTGGACCTTAAGCTTTTCTTTATTTAAGCCACTAACATTTCTTCACACTAGTCTGTAGGGGACTAAAGTGTGGGGGTGTCACACTAGTGATCATTATTAAACAAAGCAATAATGTTGACGTAATGCATACACACACATATATTAGCATAGACTCGTGCGCACACAAAACATATTATATATATATACACACACACATACATATATATATATATATATATATATATATATATATATATATATATATACGTACATATATATAAATACATATACGTACATATAAATACATATACGTACATATACATCACTATTTTAAAAAACCTCCGCCTAGTCCGCTTAGGCGTACGCCTAGGCCTAGACGGTACCTAGGTCGCCTAACTAGCGCCTAGCGCCTAAGCGGTATTTAGACTGCCCACCTAGATTTTACGAGCGTTTAGGAGAGCATTGTCTGCTTACGTGGATTGCACCCTGTAGGTCTTGATTGTGATTTTATGTGTCGTAGCCTACACGTCCTCCAAACTCCATTAATCTCCAAATGTGAACACCTTCATTACCTCCTCCGACCTTCAGCAAAACCTCATCGATCACCACTTAAATGAAGAAAGAAAAAAAACGCCCAGAAACCGCTTAGGCACCCGCCTAGGTGACTAAGCGCTGGACGTCAAGTCCGACGCCTAGAAGCGCCCAGCGTTTAATGTAACATTGATATACATACATATACGTACATATACATACATATACGTACATATACGTACATATAGATACATATAGATACATATATATGTATGTATATGTATGTATGTATATGTATGTATGTATATATATACATACATATACATACATATAGATACATATATATACATATATATGTATGTATATATATGTATGTATATGTATGTATATATATGTATGTATATATATATATATATATATATATTGTATATATATATGTATGTATATATGTGTATATGTGTATGTATATATGTGTATGTATATGTATGTATATGTGTGTATGTATATGTATCTATATGTATGTATGTATATGTATCTATATATATATATATATATATATTTATTTATTTATATATATATATATATGTGTGTGTGTGTATATATATATATATATATATATATATATATATATATATATATATATATAGGGAGAGGTTCTAATAAAAACCTAGAGAACTAAAAACCAATCCTAACCCTCCAATCTATCTAATCCAATGGCCTAGATTTCGATGGCAGAATTGTAAATATAGACAAATTTAATACACTGCATTAATGTGAAAAGGGTAAAATTGGAACAATTCATTGCATTAATGGTGACTGATTACATTGGAACAATGATACAAATTTAATACACGTTCTTTAATACTCTCTCTTACATTAATAGTGCTACATTCTTTAATACTCTCTCTCTCTCTCTAACTCACTTCCCGATCTCTGTAAATCTCACATGAAGAACACAACAACGCATTGAATCTGGATTCACTGAAGTGATCTTCAATCCAGATTCACTCCAACGAATTGAATCTGGATTCACTCCAATCGATTTGCTGCTCCACTGGATTTGTGAATCATTCTAACAAGCTATAAAAAACAAACAAGCTCACAGAATAAGAAACTTATGGTAAAAAGCAAGCTATAAAATTTTATAACATGAAAAATTTTCACCTTTTACAGCAAAAAGTTATGATTTTTATGGTAAAAACAAACACCTCACATAATTGAATCTGGATTCACTGCAGTGAATCGAGATTCACTGAATTGAATCTAGATTCACTCATGCGTTTATTGAAGTAAAAACAAGCTGGATTCACTGCAGTGAATCGAGATTCACTCATGCATTTATAGAACGTGTTTGATGATTTTAAGCAAAAAGTTACAATTTTTATGGTAAAAACAAACACCTCACATAACTGAATCTGGATTCACTGCAGTGGATCTCGATTCACTGCAGTGAATTTAATTATTTAGGACAGCAAAAATCGTGAATTCACTGCAGTGAATCTCGATTCACTTCAGTGAATCTCGATTCACTTCAGTGAATCTCGATTCACTGCAGTGAATCTCGATTCACTGCAGTGAATTCAATTATTTAGGACAGCAACTAAAACAAACCCCACAACTAAAATTCCGAACTTTAACTAATTTTAACAAAAAACCTAACAGGATTGCAATTTCTAAAATATTTTAATAGAAACCCTAAAAAAGATTGCAAATTTTAAAAGATAATCCAACAAAACAAACAACCAAGATCGAGTATAAGAGAAACCCCAAGCTAAAACAAATCCTAGAACCAAGATCGCAACTTCAACAATTACCCCAAAAAGAAACCAAAATCAAATTAAAATTAAAGAAAAAGGTGACGAACCGAGAGGGTGCTCGAGCTTGAAGGAATCGCCAATCACTTGCTTTGGAGATCCCTCGATTTGTTGCTCCGCAAGAACAGCGAAAGCCATGAAAAGCCCTTGCTTTCTTCGACTTGAGTTGAATCCTTGATGGGTTTTGAGAAGAGAGAGAGAGAGTTGCCAGACATTCGTAGAGGAGAGAAAGGGAGGGGTGACTTTTGGAAAACTCAACAGACACATTAATTACCTCTCTTTGGAGGCAGATAATTTTACCTGATTACCCTTAAGAAGCTTTAATTGTCCTATAATCTCAGCCATTGGATGAATCTCAATCCAACGGAGAGGATAGGTTTTTAGTTTTTAGGATAGTGAGGTTTGTATTTGAACCTCTCCCTATATACACACACACACACACACACACACACA
>BQKN01065036.1:247206-264915 GCA_022839385.1 Asparagus kiusianus
GTGTGTGTGTGTGTGTGTGTGTGTGTGTGTGTGTGTGTGTGTGCGCGCGCGCGCGCGCGCGCACACACACACACACATACATATATTTATACATACATTATCAATGTTTTAAAAATTGGCCTACTTTATAGATACATCGCCAATATATTGGGTTTGGACCACTGCCGATATGATTTCTAGTAAATTAAAGTTATCGTTTTTCACCAATTACCTCTGATATATCAGTGAAAATCTGACAAATAGGCCACTTTTTATATGGTCTAAATCGGCTGATTTTGTCAAAAAACCCTAACTATTCCTTGGGTTTTGGGTCCCAATACCCTTGTTTTTCAGACCCAAACCCGATACCAGCTACATAAAATCAAAACTACTGATCCTACTCATTGTTTCCCATTGCATCTGGAGCAACCAACCCTAATTTCTCTCTGTCGCCTCCAATCTCTCCCAAAGTTCAGTGGTTCGATAACTTCGAGTCCTTTCTCGAAAGCATTTTGGTATATTTACATTTCATTAAGTGTGCTTAGATTGCATTTTAGGACATATTATATATGCTCACCATTCGATATGACACTCTGATTCTTACTAATCACCGATGTATTCCCTATTACCGCAATTCGATATGAATTTTGGTCATGCAATAAATTTCCGATAACCAATATTTAAAATCTTTGTACACACACATAAGCATGGGCACACATAGCTATAACCATATATATATATATATATATATATAATTAAACACATACTCTGTGTGTGTATCTGTTTGTGTGCACGTGTACGCGTACGTGCATGTTTGAGTGTGCACGCGCATATATATAAATATGTGTATATATTCAAATATATGTTTGTAGAGATGCATATATATTTTTATACAGGTATATGTGTGAATTCATGAGAGAGAATGAGGTTATCGGTAATTTGTCCTTCTCAAATATGGGCTAATAAAAGAGTTAAGGTAATGAGGGGCCAGTTATCTGTAATTTTTTTTCTTAATACACCAATTTACTAATGGTAAGTGCTAATAAAAGAGTTAAGGGGATGAGTGGGTTGTCTGCAATTTATCTTACATACATACGCGTAGACATATGCATGCATACACACACATACACATAGAGAAGTACAAAGACACACACAAGAACATGAGCACGCACAAGTCACCCAAATCAATTAATCCTTGGGTCTTAAAAATTTTTGTTCTTTTGATTTTTTTTTTCTCTTTTCACATGCCATATATGATCCCACTATAGAATCTTACAGTTGCCACAGAATATTTGTGTAGTTGAGGCATTAGAGCCACAAGTTAACAATGGTTCCAGTGAGTAATATGCAATTTATATGGAACCTCTGTTGAAGAGATAAAATAAAAGTTGTTTGTTCTTAATAATTGGATGAGTATTGGCCTGTATAGCCATCAGAAAATAGGTTTTAAGGCTTCAAGTGGCCTCGGACAACTTCCAAAAGATGTTAGATTCTTGAGTTCAAATCTGAAAACCTTATGTGTTTTGAGGGGAAATTTTCTGAGAAATTCTAGAAAAAAAAACATTTGTTACATAAGCTCACCTCGATATCAGATAACTGAATGTAGTTGAAAATATTTGGAATGACTTGGCTCTTTTTTTTTTAAATTTACCAATGCACATATTGGATTAGACTTAAAAAAGAAATAGTACAGAGTTTGAGTTTACTGTAGTATATGTAGTTTTGTTCATAAGAGACAACAAGTAACCCTACTATTTTTTTTCTTCGTTGTTTGTGGTAACCTTCTATTCATGGTTGGTCAGCGTATCTTAGTTTAGTTACATAGACTTCCTATGCATTTCTAATAGATCAGTAATCAGTAATGTCATCACAAAGCCGCATAGTTAGAAATGAGAAGACTGTTCCTTCCATGTATAATTATTATTCACTTGGTGTATTCTCATGACTACTGAGAAGTTTCAAGCAGATTTATCCATATGAAAAATAATTATTGTGAACCATCAGAAATGAACTTGAACTTCTGTCAAGGATGCCTTTAATGAAACTAATCTTTCTAAAGAAAAATAAAAGGTTTTCTCTTACATTAAGATGATCCTGCTTTGTTTTGTGCGCTTGTAAAGGGATACTTTCGATATCGGACACCAGAAATTAAGAAGTATTTGTCAAAACTTGCTCAAGCTGAAGCAGACAGAGAATCTAAATTGAAAAGTATTCTTCAGAGACTATTAGGGCAATTCAGTGAGCACCATAATAAATGGAGGCTGTTGGTTTCTGTAATAGCAGGTATTCCACTCCATTATTAGTACTTATGCTGTGTTTTGTCACATGTATTTTCTACCATTTCAAATCATATTCTTTCTATGTTGAATATAACAACGACAACAACAAAGCCTTAATCCCAAATTAGGGCAAGTTCTATTTCACATATATTATCTACTCTTTTTGTGTTGAATATGATCATGTTGAGTTGCATTCTTTGCTTTTGATTGGCAGTTTTCTAGGTCTTTTGGTCAGTATCTCATCCCTGAAGTTGCAATGTGATTTCTTATAAAAAACTTGATCATCTATCCTTTCTTTCGTACTAATAGTTGGAGGCTTCTTCCTTCTTTCTATAAGCATGAGCTGCACAACACACTTATCTAATAGGCAACTCCCTCCTCCCCCAAACCAACATCATCCCCACCCCTAGTGAAGTAGGGACACATTACAGTGTGGTAAGGCCCTTCTGTTGTGACTTTTAGGGTTTAATGTAGATAACTTTATAAAGGAGATTAAGAACAAACAAACTTCCATGATGAACAAGATGATTTTATGTGGTTCAGTGATATGCCTACGTCCACGGGAGAAGCGGAGCTTTTTTTATTACTTGAAGGATAACAATATAATGTTTCTTTTATTTTCTAGCATCGACAAAAAAGTAATCTCTGTTGTCTTATAAATCCTCACAAGAGTATCCTTTCCTTTTTCTTCTTTTTCTTCATCCTCTTAGAGCTCATGTCTCTCATCTTACAATGAACCTCTCAATTTCTATTGATTGATTCTTTTCTCCTATGTTGAGTTCATGTAAGATTCCTTTCCATGATGCCTTTGACAAATTCTAATTCCATAAGATTCCTTTCTCATGATGCCTTTACCTAGGGTTATTCAAATGTTAATCACCTTTCAATTATAAGTCGATTCTAATTTTAATTTTTTCTTTAAGGTCAAGGCCAAACTTTCAATCGAAATAAAATTAGGATTTGACTTGAATTGTTTCAATGCATGCCATATTCAATATCACCCCTTAACTTGTACTGAACAATCTGTCGCTTTGTTGCGCCAACTGCACGGCTTCCACCTAAAAGTATGTACTGTTCTCAGTAAGTATCTAAACACCTTCATGACCTTGACTTAAAGTCATGTACTGATCTCAACACCTTAGTACCTGAGCCTATATTGGACGGGAATATTAAGCATACTAGTGTGAGTGCTGGTACGAGATACAACAAATTTGTAAAAGATAGGTTTTGGGGACACAAAATCAGTGTTTTAAAGCGATGCTCCATAGTGTTTTAGGTGCTTACCGGTACCTTATTGTCTGGAACATCATGCGTGATGAAGGTTACTAAACCAAGTGCCTTTTGGCGCCTCTAGAGTTCGCCTTGTTACCTCATGAGCTTGCATTAGACATGTGCAAAGAGGCACGAAATGTTCGGCATTTGTTTTGAAGTTTTGAAGGCATGAGAGGTGTCTGATTTAAAGTAAAATTCATTTTGAATTTTTGTTTCTTTTTTTCTTGGCTGATTTTTTGTTATTTTTTGTTGTAATGTACTATATTATGCATATCATTTTAACGATATGATACAATTTGAGCAATAAGAGTTTAAACTTTATCGCTTAATTATCTATATTAGTAGTTGCTAGTTATTATTATTGTTCAATATTTGTTAGTTACTACTTTATTTAAGTAGTTTGACTTGTTAGATATCATAATTTGTGATCTTGAAACTTTGAGTGATTAATTTATCTAGTTGTGATTGTTACTACACACCTGTAACCCGATACCGATTGTTGGCCACCAACCATCGTTCTGTGCGGAAGCGTTACCTGCGGAAGAGTCAACAAACTCCCAATTAGATCTCCTTCACAGACCGATCGAGCATCCAGCAATGTGAGAATATTGAGAAACTTCTTCAAACTAAAAGGAAATAAGTAAATTATATAACTGTGCAAAGACATGAGATTTTAGTTGTTCGGCAAGTGCCTATGTCCACAGGGATATGTTTGAGTCTTCTTAATACTAGAGATAACAATAAACAAACTTTCTTATATGTTCTCAAAAGAACCCAAAAGAAAACATCTCTAAATTTCTCTAAAAACATCTCTAAATAGACTTTAGATTTCTCTCTTTCTCTTTTTTTCAATATGCAACTCACTTTGACTTTTTTCTGTTTTAAATGTTGACCTGGAAGGCCTCTATTCATAGGATATAAACCGGATACAATACCATATAAGACTCTTGACCCGAATAGAGTTTGAAAACAATCATAATTAACCTAACTTTGTTTGACTGACTGGGTCCAACCAGGAGGTATGACTAGCCAGCATACTGGCAGCGATATGCCACCGATCGGACTAGCAAGTGTACCATTGTACATTTGCCATTTCGCCTTGTTTTTTTCGTGCTTCATTTCTGACTCTTCTGATGTTTTTTGGGCTGAAATTCAAGGCTAATTTCTAACGATCTCTACCTTAGGTTTATATGAAGCTACCTTTAAAATCATCGATCCACCCTTGTTACATTCTGCTGTAACATTGTAAAACCATAGTGAACAAACACCTTAAAGAAATTACCTTCAAAGTTCTCTCTTCCAATGGGTTGGCTGGCACCATCATCGCTCGTTGTTTGGTGCCAAGCCCTTTGTCGACTTGACACCAACTGCACCCTCCAAGCTCGACTCTCGACTTGTCGCCGATTGCATCTTAACTCCACCTAGAGTTGAACTCCCGTTTTAGCTCTCCCTCGAAACCCATGTTTTGAGCATACCCCTCTTTCTTGTGGTCTTATGTCATCGTGAAAATGAAGCTCCTCCTTGAACTCTAATTCCTTTAGGCATTCGATATAGGCCATTTTCACAAATCTTTCCCTTAAGGATGAGATTCCTAGTGCAATATACAGTAATAACCCTCTGTGCACTTGGGTTCGATACCCATAGAGTCAAGCACCCCTAATGACGTTAGATTCAGTCTTGCCTTTAGGACTAATTGAATATTTGCCAAAGCGACCATGCTCCCCTTATTACTGCCGTCATGACCTCTGCTACTCCCACGACGTCGCATCTCATGCTATCTACCATATAGACCGTGTTCTTGACTCCTAGCATCAGGGACACAAACATGCTCGTTTAGGAACATATATGTGCGGTGCCCAGAATCTAATACCCAACCATCAGAAGAAGTGTTGTTCCTAGAAACCATCAATATCTCGACTCAATGCCTTTCACCCTCTGAAACCACCAACTTATTATCTACTTGATTTTCCATCATGAGTGCTACATAGGAAGGTTGCGCCGCAGTCCGATCCACCATGTTTTGTCCCCTCAACCACTCTTTTCATTTGAAGCAGTCTTTACATTACCCTTCCCTTGACAAAAGTAATATCACTTAGCCCATGATCTTGTCCCGTTCTAAGATCTCTAGCTCATATCTGCCACTAACTCGTCACCCAATCGTCACTCAACTCATCACTAACACGCTGTCACTACTGAAAATCCCCATGAGAAGTGCCATTTTGACCTCGCCCTCGGTGACCGTCTCCTTGCTTACTGTCAATGGTGGCTTCAGATATTGGTAACTCTTGAGAAGAGTGTTCTGTAGAATTATCACTTTGTTCACATCTTTAAGTTTTGATCCTTTCCCTCGTTAACTCGGTTATAATCCTGTTGAAGTTGCTTAGATGCTCCAACTCACCGTACAATCCTTTATCCGTAGTCTATACAACTACTGCCTCCAGTACAAGTTAGTGGATAGACTTTTGGCCATGTGCAACTTTTTAAGTTTCTTCCACATTCTAATTGTGCTTTTCTCCTCAATCACGTTATATATCTCTTAATACAATTAAGAGAGTAGGATCGTACTCTGCGCGTTTCGATCCATTCTCATCCACGTGTCACTTGTCATCTTCTCCAGATTCTTGTCACCTCCTAGTAAAGCTTGATCTAGGTAGAATCAAGATCGCCTCCATCATCTTATACCAAAGCAAAAAAATCTCTCTTACCATCCAGCTTCTCAAACTCGGTCTTCATCACCGAAGAACATTCTATTGCCATGTTGCAAGATCAAATCTTTTTCCAAAGATAAGTCTCATCTAATTTGAACTGGCTTTGATAGCAATTGTTGGTGCACACCTATCGTATCTCGATACCGATTGTTGGTCACCAATTGGTGTTCTGCATGAAGGCGTTGTTTGTGGAAGCGTCACTGAAATTCCTAAGTAATTTATCATCCATCAATGTGAGAACACAGAGAAACTTGTTATAACTGAAGAGAAACATGTAGACCATGATAGAATAGAGAATAACAATGCAAAGACGAGAGATTTATGTGGTTCGGTAATCTCCTACATCCACGACGAGAGATTTGAGTTATTATAATAGAGATTACAGGATACAAACTTTCTTGCATTGTCAAAAGAATCCATAAGAAACTTTTGTCAATCTTATAAAAAAGATCTCTACAAAACCATTAAATTTGTCATTAGTTCTTTCTACCTCTCTTTTAAACATGCAACTCTCTTTGGCTTTCTCTTTTAAACCTAGACTCGAAAGACCTTAATTTATAAAATCCAAATTGGATATAATACCATATAGAATTGCTAACCCGAATAGAAATCCAAAACATTCAGTATCAACCAAGGTCGGTCTGATCAACCGCTGTGAACGGTCTTATACTAGCAACAACAATTTTTTTTTAAAACCAAACATACACACACACACACACACACACATAGAGAAAAGTGTTCTTAAGGTGATGCATTAGATAACCATCTAAGGACGCGGCCTAAAATCACATGATTGAGCTACATTGTGGATGATCTGTTCCGTTGAACTTGATCTACATATTCTAAAATCCTAACACGTCAAGTTTGGGGTGAACTCATCGTCGTTTAACCCTCTGTCGAGCCATGTAAAAATTCCTATTCATTCGAAACCGTTAAAATTGATACGAGTGGATGAAGGGTCAAACGATGACGAGTTCATCCCAAACTTGGTGTGTTGGGGTTTTAGAATTTGTAGATCAAGTTCAACGCAGCGGATCATCCACAATGTAGCTCAATCATGTGATTTTAGACCGCGTCCTTAGATGATTATCTAAGGCGTCACCTTAAGAACACTTCTCCCATATATATATAAACAAAAGTACATCAGCGCTTCCCTCAACTCACGGGGGAGCCAACAACAAAACCAGTGAGACATGCTTCACTTGTATAACAGATACAAAAGATAAAATATGAGCTAACAACATAGAGCACCTGAAAAAACCTACTCAAAATAAGACTAAGACCACAATATAATCACAAAGGGAAATGAAAAAAATTGCTGCTAGAACTAGTGTTGTCGACAAAAGGAAAAACCCATCCGATCAAGCCATAGGAGCCGTTGGATGTGCCTGGGAGGATCTGCCGCATTGAAGAAAAGCTGAAATACTAGTGAGGTTATGTCCCAGCTTTGACAACGATTTCACCACTAAGTTAGATTCTCTGGCACAGTGTTGAACGGAGACATTTCTTAAGTGGCAATGCATGACTGTCCAGATGCAACTGAGCTGCCAACGTGGAAAATCTATCCAATACTACTCGCTAGGCTCAAAGAGTCAGTATAGGCAATGGTTGGATGAAGATTCATATCATCGATCAGTTCAGCCCCCATGGCTAACGCATGACTTCCCCTTGAAAACTGGTACCAACACCCATAGGCCCTACAAAGGCGCAAAGAAGATTTCTTGTGGATCCCTAAAACACCCCCAATGGCTACCTGATTCCCACGGCATGATCCATCTACGTTCAGAGCAAAATAATTAATTTTCAGGAGAGACTAGGAACACATATTGACTCGTTTAGCCTTTGGGGCTCTAGGAGCGATGCCAATAGTTTTCAAGGAGTCAATGCCATGTTTAGAGGAATACATCATCGGTTTAACTAGGTGATCCATGAGTTAAGAGTGTGTTAATGGTCACCAATCTAGCATGCAAGTGACCTCTATTCATACCACCATAAATAGTGTTATTTTTATAGCTCCAGATTTGTCTATAGATTGCAATGCAAGCTAGCCTCCCCATAATCGAGAAATGAGATTTTCCTTTTCAGGTCCTAAACCACCACTTGATTCTTGTGGTTCTGGACTGTGCGGGAAAGTAATGAACAACAAAAGGGTGTTGAAATAGGTTCATAGGGATTGAGCTAGATCACCTTGCACAAAAAAAATTATCCAGCGATTCAGTGTTACTGTTGGTGCAGAACACACATTTAGATGCTATAGAGATACCATTGTTCTGTGCATGTTTATCGATTGGAAGGATGTTGTGGATGATCCTTTAGCATATGACTTTGGCTGAAATGGGCATGGGAGTGGCCTAGATATCACTGTGGACTTGCACAATGGGGTGGTGATCATGAATAGAGTTCCATGCCGACTTGGTTGAGAATAAACCTGTATTTTCAGGGGTCGAATGCTGTTCGTCGTCATCCGCCGTGAGCTTAGGAGCATGGTTGTATAGAGACTATACCACGTCAGGACCCAGGGAGGGTGTCGGGTCATCAAATAGCCATACTCCATTATGATAGAAATCCTTGAGTTTCAGCTTGATATCCTCATTGGGACTAAGGAGATCAAGTAGAAACTTTGGTTGCCAGCAGTCATATCAGAAGGAAACATTACTTGTGCCAATGATCCAAGCGCAATGATTAGCAAAATCATATTTTGAAGCAAGTATGAATTTCCACTCGACTGAGCATCTCTGCGGGCCAGACCACTCCGCTGGGGATATCTGGGTTTTATACTTCTCATGCATGAATTTGGCCCATATAGATGATTTATGCCAGAGTTGCCAGCATTGTTTCAGAATGAAAGCCTTTTTGACATTTGCAAGTTTTCGAAAGCCTAGGCCCCCTTCTTGCACAGGGTGGCAAAGCCTATGCCATCTGAGCCAATGTTTCTTCTTCCCGAACTCAAAGAGTTATCCCAAAAGGAGCTAGCAAATAGTTTCTCAATCGTAGAGAACACTAATTTGGGTATTGCTGTAGCTTATAGTAAGTAGATTGGCATGTTGCTCAATACATGTTTGGTGAGGATGAGTCCCCCCGCAGTGCTGAGAAGTTTACACTACCATCCTTGGAGTCGATCTTTTAAGTCTATCAATGTCTCCCAGACTAAAATAGAAGGCTATTTCCCAACAACGATTTATTGGTGATGTGTTTATTTTCATTGTTTATGAATCGTTTGAATATTTATCGCCTTGGTTTACTTAGGAGACCGCCTTTGTTGGCACCTCGCCTCAGGCAGCATAGGACCCTCATCGCCTTGACCTCGCCTTCCGCTTTTAAAGCGCTAACGATAATATAATATTGTAATATCTTATAATATATACATACAAACATATATGAGCAGCATGAAGCTTTTGCGTATAGCTTGTTTAGATGCATTATTGTTGTTGAATCTTCTTTTAAATTGTAATACAAAGTGTTGAATCTCTAATTCTAAAAGGAGGTGATTTAATTCCTTTGCAATATCTAAGATCTAATACTTCTTTATATTTCTAAGCCCCAGATATATATTTTTAATTTCTAAATTTATAAAATGATGAAACCACCTACCTTATTAAAGTTCAGCACCTTCTCCTATGAAGGCACTATTGCCTTTTTGCAATGTATATAATTATTTCTTTATATTTATAACTTCTAATATATAAAAAGGTGGTAATAAATGTTCTCATTATAGCCCTAGACCCTCTCCTATAAAGCACCTTTTATTCTTCCAAGAAAAAACAAGTTGTAGCGAGTAGTTTGCTTTAGTGGCTTCTCTTTTGGGAATAGTTCCTTTGAGTTACTGGGTGATTTTATTGCTTTGTTCTTATTTTTGCAAGACAGTCAATTCTCCATATTAATACAAGGCTTATTTTTGCGGAGGCTTAGTTTCTCTTTTGGGAATAGTTTTCACTACTTTGCATTTATATATCCTCACTTTTTTTTACATCACTTAGATACCCTAAAGTTTTTAAAACTTGCACTTATATACCCTCACTTGTTTTGGCAGCACTTACATGACCTAAAATTTTTAAAACTTGCACTTAAATACTATCAGTTATCCAAAATTGAGGGCATTTAAGTGCAAAATTTAAAAACCATAGGGAATTTAATTGTCATTTTCAAAGACTTTATTTTATTTAAGTGCAAGTTTTAAAAAGTTTAGGGTATATAAATGCTATAAAAAATAAGTGAGTATATAAGTGAAATTTTTAAAAACTTTAGGGTATAAGTGCTACAAAAACAAGTGAGGCTATATAAGTGTAACATAGGGTAAACTATAGGGTATTTAAATGTAATTAAGCCTTAATACAGTTACACATTTTGGTTTTTTAGGTTTCAAAACCTCTCTTTTTTTCACCTGGTAACTAAATGAACCCACATTTTGAGCTAAATGGGAATGAAATGGGCTATGAAACCCGCATGTGTCCATTGCATTAGGTGCGTACTTGCACCTGACACTTGTTGGACACGGGCATGGGATCCTAGTACTCGGGTAACCTAACCTGAACCACTTCACTATCTTTACCTGCAGTCATGTATCAATCTCAACACTTCTGTACTTGCATACCTCAACCCCACCCAAAGTCTTGTGCTGATCTCAAAACCATAGGTACTTGAACGCATTCACAACCTCTGCCTAAGTTGTGTACTAATTTCTGCTAGTCCCGTTCTCTTTGA
This sequence comes from Asparagus kiusianus, assembly GCA_022839385.1. Taxonomy (NCBI): domain Eukaryota; kingdom Viridiplantae; phylum Streptophyta; class Magnoliopsida; order Asparagales; family Asparagaceae; genus Asparagus; species Asparagus kiusianus. The sequence goes on from BQKN01065036.1 coordinate 258,146, forward strand.
GCTCATCCTCTAGATAATCTCTGCTAACATCTTCCGCGCCTACTTTCATCTTGTCTGTCACTTATTGCAACTTGCTAACGGTCGTCTCTGCCTTAGGCCTCCTTCACTGCCAGATGTTACTTTGCATGCCTCTAACTGCCTTAGGCCTCCTTCACTGCCAGATGTTACTTTGCATGCCTCCAACGCACTGTCGTTCCTTTGTTGCGACCTCTATCAATGACTATCAATGACTATTCCATGTTTATTCATGTCCTTGCGATTGACGTGACTTCATAGCCACTGCTATTATGGTTGCCTCCGCAGCTTGCACACCTATGCCCCCACTCGCCAACTATTTCCTGCCAGATGCATCGTCGTTTTGCACATCCCCATGCACCTGAGCTCTTTTTCCAGCGAGCATCTGCGCAGATCTCCATTACATCATTCACCATACACATTGCCGGCATTGGTCGTTGTCTCCATCAGATCTCTTGTGTGATCACACCTATGCAACACTAAGAATTCCACAAACCTTGAACCTTGAACCTTGTTCTTGTCTTGTTCGACATTGCTGGAAACCCTAATTTATCCTCGAACAAAATTTCAGTTGCTTGCCTAAGAGAATCGCGGACCAGGTAAGAATTGGTTGTTATACCATTTATTGTGACTTTCATAGTTTTTATATGGATAACTTTATGATGAAAATCAGGAATAAATAACCATAGAAACTAAGAAGATTATACATGGTTCAGGAATTGGCTACATCCATGGGAGAAAAACAATACAATATTTCGTTTCTCTTGTAGTTGTAGTGCCGACGCAAATAGTCCCTTTTGTCTTGTAAATCCTCACAAGAGTACCCTCTCCTTTTTCTTATTCTTTTCCTTCATCTTCTTAACTTTATGATCTCTCATCTTACAATGAACCTCTCAAGGGGTATGTTTTAATCAATTTCTCCTATGTTCAGTTCATATGGGATTCCTTTTCATGATGCTTTGTACAAATCCTAATCCCATTGGATTCTCTTCTCATGATGCCTTTGACTAGCATTATTCAGATTCTAGTCCCTTTTAATTAGAATTCAATTCCATTTGTATTTGGACTTTAGGGTCAAAGTCAAACCTTCAATAAAACTCAAATTAAAAATTTGACGAGAATTGTCTCAATGCAAGCTATACTCAACACCTCCATTGTTTTGAAGTTACTTTTGATTGGAATTCAGTGCACACGTAAACAGTTAACATATTGCGATGCTGCTAGCTTGTCTAAAAAGGTTGATGAGTCCATGGATCTAGTCCATAGTTGGCTATGTTAGATGAGATGATACATAATTTTTTACCAACCAGTGTTGCAATCTGAATGTAACATGTTGAGAATATTATTCCATTTGACTCTTTTATTTTCTTGCAGGTTAACACAATTCCCTGTTGCAATTTTGGTTACAATTTCTCAAAAGTATGGTAGCGTATTACTTCTTCAATTATTTAGGAAAAGTTAGTGGTTTCTCCTTGGTTGGATGCACATAAACTGTGCATGAACAGAAATGATACATCATTATATGTGTTACTGGTCTGATGAAAATAATCACAGAAGCACAGACAATTCTAAAACATCATGGGCTAGCATTTCCCTTTTTAACAGCCCTTTTTCATCACAATCGCTCTTAGTTCATTGATCTCTTTCGACTAGCAATTTTCCATTAACACTTTCCAAATAACTTGGAAAAATGTTTTGTTGACTTTTATCTAATTGTGTGACAGTTGAATGGTAAGCACAAAAGACATTCCGTATGTATTTAGATAGTAGTTCATTAGGGATTTAGGAATACAATGATAACCTAACCTTTAAAAAATATATACTTAAAAGTCAAAAACTTATTCAGCCATAATGGCATATCCAACTTGGTAGTGGCTTTCCTAGTTTCTTTTCCATCTACCTTTTCTTTTAATTTCACTATGAAAATGATACAAAGGGAATAACATATTTAGTATAAAATTTATTATTTAAAGAATAATTGTAGTATGAACTAAGCTATCTATATATAGATTTAATATTCAATTATCAAGTTGATGTATTATAACTTAACTGTGTATAGATTCATATGGGACAATGTATGCAGTAGCCAGTAAGAAAAGACAACTAAGAAAGGATTTTATTTCTTTACAGTTTAACATCTAGGCTCTTGCTCTATGTCTTCTTTTTAAATAGGAAAAAAAATTACTATGCATTTTAACAGGCAAGCGTTTGCCCTCCTACACAATGGCCAAAACCAAAGATCGACTTAATTGAAATTAGAATATGGAAAGGATTGACAGCATTAGACTAGATATTGAATTAATCTCTTTCCTTCTTCATTACCCCCTTAAGATTTATGTTAGATTACCCTTTACTGTTCATTGTATAACTTCTTTTTTCGTTCTTCTTATTCTGTGCTCTTTATCCTCATTTCATGAACTACAAACGCATGACTTTAGGGCTTAAAGATTACATATTGAAACACCCTTTTAACCTGGTTTGTATCTGCAAGAAGTAGAATAGCATCTAGCTTTGGTTTGTTTCACCTGGATCAATATTATTTTCCAACAGAACAAGCTTTTGCTAAATAGTTGTTCAATAAATGAAAAAGAAATCTGGTTTCTTATATTTATATGTTGTCATTTTTGTATTATCATATAGCTTCCTTATATCTTCACGACTTCACAGTTTGAATGTTCTCATTATTTTCCTCTCTAACTCAAGGGTTGTAATATATAAATTTATATTAAACTAGATGTAGTAGTCAGCTCTCTTTTCCAGGATTTAAATTTCTTCTTAGTTCGATACCAATTAATTTGCCTATTTCTCTTTGCCTTATACCCATTAATGTTCCGTAACAAAACCACTATTGTTATATGTTTGGTGGCCACTGTAACTGATTAGACTACAATCTTATTTCAGTTGAGGGATACAAATTAATGGTTGATGTTAACTATGCCTGGATGTATCAATGGATCTTTGATTGGTTTTATCTGAGAAATCAAATCCAGTTAAATGTTTCAGGATGATTTTGTGGTTTCTTCCTTGCCAAACATAAATTGAGGATTGTAAATCATGTTGTTTACAATGTTTCTGGAATTTTTAAAACATTAAATTTTTTTTGTTTATGTTTGTCAAGATAATATTACTATTGGTATGATAAATGTCTAGTTAGTTATGTGACTTGTATATAAATTATCAGAAAATATTTTGTGTCTTGACTAAAATTTGAAGCTGTGACCTAGTTGCCATGTTATGCTCTCACCTGGGCTTTGGTCTTGGCGATCAATGTAATGGTTACATATGTTTATTGTTACGTTTAAAATACCCTAGTTAAGTTACTATTTGACTGTTTTTTTAATTTTCAATGGATGCAGAGCTAGATGTATTGATTAGTCTATCCATTTCAAGTGACTACTATGAAGGACCAACGTGCCGACCAGTTATCAAAGAAATATGCCATTCAAGTGCCAACACTCCTTATATTTCTGCGAAAAATCTGGGGCATCCTGTTCTCAGAAGTGATGCATTAGGAAGAGGTTCTTTTGTTCCCAATGATGTAAATATTGGTGGAGCTGGACATGGAACATTCATCCTTCTTACAGGTCCAAACATGGGTGGTAAATCAACTCTTCTTCGTCAGGTTTGCATGACTGTGATTTTAGCGCAGGTAGGAAAGGAAATTCATATTTCGGTTATTTGTGCATTAATATCATTCATTTCTTCACTTCAGTTCTACTTTCACAGCTAGGAGCAGATGTTCCTGCAGAAAGCTTTGAGTTAACGCCTGTTGACCGTATCTTTGTTCGGATGGGAGCGAAGGATCATATTATGGCTGGTCAAAGTACATTCGTGATGGAACTCTCGGAGACTGCATCAATGCTGGTGAGAGCTTCCTTGAAAGTATTCAAGGAAATTTCTTGTCGATGATTATTTTGGCTCCTGTGTCATACGTTAGCATCTATATTCACAATCAGTTACTTTGCTTCGTTTCTTAGTATCACTATGAGTTGTCTATTTTCATGTAGTCTTCTGCTACCCAAAATTCTCTAGTAGCACTAGATGAACTTGGACGAGGCACATCAACGTCTGATGGACAAGCTATTGCGTAAGTATATCAATCTAAAAATATTATTTACCCAGGGAGTTTTATATGTCTTCTATCTTTTAAATTTTGGTGATGTGAAATTTTCAGCTGCTTAACTTAGTATATGTGTGATTCGCAGAGGATCTGTCTTAGAGTATTTGGTGCACAAAATACATTGCCGAGGGTTGTTTTCAACTCACTATCATCGACTAGCAGTAGAATATGAGAATAACAAAGAGGTTTAAAATTTATTTGTTAGATACTTATTCATTCACTATAGGAACTTTTGACCATTCTCTATATGCATCTCAGGTATCATTGTTTCATATGGCTTGCCAAGTTGAGAAGGGGAGCGGAGGCATTGAAGAAGTTACTTTCCTTTATAGATTGACTCCTGGTTCCTGTCCTAAAAGCTATGGTGTCAATGTTGCTCGGTTGGCAGGTATCCTTGCCTCTGTCCTCCATTTCAAATAGGCCTCTCAATGCTATTACTGTAGTTAGCAATTTGATTAACTCCTGATTAACTCCATTCAAAATCTTAAAATTTTCTCTTATGCCATTATCGCAATTCTCCATTACATTGGTCATAGCCAGATTTAGTTGCGTTGGGATGGAATTAAGTATAAAACTGTTCTTGTATGTTTCATATTTCACCATAAGTTCTCATTTATATTTTTGCCCTTATACCCTCCTCCCAACTGCACACTATGTATCTAGTGCCTTAAAAAAAGAAAAGAAAGAAAGAAACTCTCAATACGTGCGCTCATAACTAGTTGTGTCCTTGTACCCTAGCTTTTATGATTTTGCCGTGCCCCATACCATACCAACACCCACACCCATACCCGTCCAGCTTAGAAGAAAACAATATTTATAATAAATTGATAGTATATAGTGAATAGGTCAAAGGATAATTGGACGAAACATGACTTTGCGCTCGGTAAACATTAGCTGTTTCATTTGCCATTACATCATTAGTTGGCCTATCATGAGCACAAAATTTGTGAATTAATAGCTACAGTGTTAAGTGTGTCAATCTTAGCCTATCTTATTTAATTTATTGTGTTAATTGTGAATAGACCCCTTATAGTTCTATTTATGCGAATGCCCCCCTTAGTATTGACCCTAGTGCGAACGCACGTGCGAATACACCCCCCTTAGTGAACTTTTTTAACTTTTTAAAAATTGAATAGGAAAGAAAAATGGTAATTGGATCCTTACCAATAGAAATATGGGGAGCCTATCCGCCTTATCAAAACCTCTTTAACGATTATAAGAGAAAAAAGTTTACTGTGGGGTTCTACTCGCCACAAATAGAACTATAAGGGGTCTATTCACAATTAACCCTAATTTATTTGTTCTATTGGAATTAATTATTATCATTCCTGATCTAGGAATACCGTCTTCAGTTCTTGAAACTGCCACAAGAAAGTCCACTGAGTTTGAGATTAATTACGGGAAAGGAAAGAAAGAATCTCGAAGAGACTTTTCTGCCGCCATTAAGGATGAGGAAATAGCTGTCATCAAAGATTTTTTAGCCGCTGCCAAGAATTTGGATCAAGATGACAATTCTCAGGCATTAAACATGCGTTTGCTTGAAGAAATTCATCAGAGGGCTCGATTGCTCGTTGGAAAGCGAAGAAGCCTCTTGCGCCTTTTTTGAACTTAGCTGAGGGCCAAAGTTTGGGTTACCACATCGTCCTTCCTCAGTGATATCAATTTTTGCAATTTGGACTTGTGGAGTCACGTACTATTGAATGAATACTTCAAGGCATATACTCTAGTTTTATATATTATTGTCATGGGTAAAGATTAGTGCCGCAGGTTTTTCATTGCACGAAAAACATCTTTAATTTACACGGAAAATGTATTTATAGGCCTTGACATAATTAGACAGAATAGATGAATGTTTACTTTTCATAGAGAAATCCTAAGTTTTTTGTAAATGTGCAGCTAACCGATGGGTTGATGACATGTATTCCGTAAAGGTTCAATATAACAACAAATGAGTTGGTATCTGATATTTTTAGGTGGCAGTAATTTTTTCATATTATTATTATTATTATTTTGATACGAAAACGTGTACGTAATATCATCTGAACCTACTTGAGAAAGAATACCCTTACTGCTTTACTATGAGCCAATAGAAACATAACTTATAACCGTTTTATTTAGTTGACCGGGATCTTTCTTTCTAAACACTATTGCACAAACCAATATACTTTCTAATTGCAAAAACAGATAAAGACATTGAAGAACGGCAAAAATTGAAAATAAATTCATGTTACCAGCAACTTGTTCAAAATTGTTGTAAACTGTAGAAAAAGAAATCCAAAGAGCAAGAAATAACGGAAGATAAAACAAAGAAAGATTGTAAACACTCTCTTAGACATGTAGATGCTCGTCTTCGCGTAGCCTTCTAATGGTGATCCGTCTTCTAGCGGTAAAACCTGTTGGAATACTAGCACCAGAGATGCAATGACTCCTTGAGCCTCTACTCAGATTATGTTGCCCGGAAAATAAAACAAAGAAAGATTGTAAATTATATCTCGAGACTTGAAACTTTGAGGAAGATGATGAAGAAGAGATGTTTTCTGTTCTTTGCTGCTTTCAGAAAAAAAAAAAAAAATATATATATATATATATATACTATGAGCCAATAGAAACAAAACTTATAACCGTTTTATTTAGT
>BQKN01065036.1:299915-351017 GCA_022839385.1 Asparagus kiusianus
AAGGTTGGATTTTGGAGGAGGCGAAGCCCTGCTGAATTGGAGACTCAGATCTAAAAAAGATCAGAACTTTAAGACTTTGAAGACTTGCTCATCCAGATCTGGTGCTCGGCGATCATCAACGTCAAATAAGGCAGGTGTTCGAGAGGAACCGGATCTCAGATCTCAGATCTACGTAGGTACACTCCGGATCAAAGCTTGGTTCTTTGATCCCGAGATTCGAGCGATTGTTTCCTTGGTGAAACAATCCCTCCCGGCTATTATTTCCTTGGTGAAATAGTACCCGTTATACTGCGTAGATCCGACCGGATCTAGATCTCGCGGTGGTCCACGGATAAACCCCGGCGCAGGCAAACAACCCACGCAAGCGAGCGACCGCAAAACAGGAGCTCGCGATTCGTTCGACAAACAAGGAAACGAAGTTGTAATTTTCATTTCTTTTTATTTGATTTTCGTTGTAACCGGATCTTATAAAAAGACCGGATCTTTGTAATCGATAAACAATTACCAAGTGTGCAATGGAATCAGTAATGAAGAAAGCAACAAATTTTCCCGCGAACAATGATGTCTGAAATAAAGGTGAAATATCTCAATACATAAGAGTCAACTGAAAATAGTACTAAGTCACACAACCTTTACAAAATGAAATAAAACTCTAAATGTCTGAAAGTAAACATTAAACTATGGGGAGCACCAACTACTACAAATAAGTGACCGCGACTATGCTATAAATCCGTCAACCTGCGGCTTTCTAGAACTTTGATCCGCTGCCTAAAAAAAGGGAAAACAAAAAGAAAACAACAACAGTGTCAGAGCACTTTAGCAAGATCATCTTCATCCACCCCTAAGGGAAGAGCTACTAAATATGATGGAGGCTCTATCTATTATGCATAGTCTACCTAAATTATTTACCCTGTATCTAAATGGGATTAATATTTAGAAACCCACAACGCGAGATGTAGTACGTTGAGCGAAATAATCTAAACAAGGAACCCTTATGTATATATCATATGTCTCAAATTGTGAATCGCTACATATTAATTCTAAACTAAGAGTAAAAGATAAAGAAAAACAATACAGAAAAATAAAGTTGTCGTAATATCATAAATATCGACCATATAACTCACGCTATCCTTGGGTAGATGGTGTGGATACAAGAACTAAACCTCCTATAACTCCTAAACGCGAAGTAATCCGATTACAATATAACTCAGCAATGAGTCGTATTCATAAATGGCTTCCGCCAAAGACTCAGGCTATCAGATATATCACAATACAATATCTCATAAAGCTTTATAACTCATCGTATTATCATGCAGAATGGAGTACCGAATTAGGCATCCTAAATATGTACACGGCTCATTAGTCTCATTGCATCACCGTGCGTGTGACGCCCCTGAGTTCACACAAAGCCGTAGTCTAAGGTGAAACCAGAGATGTCAAACCTGTCATGCACCCACACTGTGCATAAACATATTTCACCAATCACAGTAATATCCTCTAGTGGAAATAAATAGAAGTGCAGGTACAAAACAGGCAAAATAAAGGGAATAAATGTAATAGACATGATATAGAAGAGTTATCTCATAAATAAAAAAATCTTGTCTCAACTATAATACATCTAATATCTGAATAATGAAATTGTCTCAATATGAATCAACTAAAAATCGTACTAAGGCACACTACCTTTACAATATGAAAATAAAACTCTAATGTCTGAATAAAACTCAAAACTACAGTGGAGTCTCTACAAGTAAAAATACGCGACGGTAACTATGCTAGAACTCCATCACCCTGCGGCTCTCCGAAACTCCAAACTACCTGAAAAATAATTTAAAAGAAAAAGAATAATAATAAGAGTGTCAGAGCGCTACAGCAAGATTACCTCCATCCACCCCTAGGGGAAGGGCTACTAGGTAGAGTGAAGGCTCTATCTATTAAACATAGTCCACCTAGATTATTCCCCCCGTATTAAAATGGAATTAACATTTAGAAACCTACAACACGAGACGTAGTACGTCGAGTGAAATAATCCAAACAAGGAAACCCTCATGTATATACCATATGTTTCAAATTGTAGATGCCTAAACATTAATACCGAATTAGAGATAAACAATCTAAATGAGATCAATAATTAGAAATCCACAACACGAGACTATTACGTCGAGTGAAATAATCCAAATAATGAAACCCTCATGTAAATACCATATCTCTCAAATTGTGAATCGCTAATCATTGATCCCAACCTAAGAATGAAATAAAGCAATACATGAAGTAAACACTTTCCTAATATCGTATTTATATTATCTTCCACTGTCACAGGGAGGGTAAGGTAAATATCAGTATATAGTCACGCGTACTTTCAAGGACAAAGTGCCTCGGTCATATATCTCAGTAATGAGTCATATACATATCTGGCATCCGCCAAAGACTCAGGCTATTAATCAATAATCTCAAAGCAACAGACTATCTTGTAAGTGTCCTGAATAATGTACATGGCTTATTAGTCTCATCATGATCTCAGCACGTAGCCTGAATGCGGGATGGCCTACCATATAGGTATCCAAATAAATGACCTCACAAGCCTCATAACTAAATAGCTCACAAGCCTCATCGCACACTCGTGCGGACGGACTGCTATACAAAGCATCCAAACCCGACTCAATGGCCTGTACATATGAAATATCGACGCACTACCTCATGTACATTGAACTGAGCTCATCAATGATATCCATCTTATGCATAAACTGGTGTATATCTGGTATATCGACGTATTATCACATATAGTACTGAGCTGTGCTCATTAACAATATCCAATGAGTGTATGAATAATATCTAATTCAAATATAATCAAATCAAAACTCATCATAATCTCGTTGGGATTCTCAAATGCATAACATAATATATTCATGACTATATGTATAACATCAAGTGGATCAAAACTCTGCGAACGCATCTCAAAACGGCGCAACATAGCTCCACAAAACGAGCAGGAAAACAGACGAGACTTCTGTTAGTAAAATGAACATATCGTTCTTTAGGAAAACTATTTTTAGAAATAGTTTTATGTTAACTATATTCACACATCTTTCAATTGACACAAGTTTTGTTCAGTTTGGAGTTCATTTGTTATTCCAAATCTCCAGTTAAACATTATACATATGCAGTAGTTTTTCTGCAGGATATATTGTTAGTAAAAAAATATCTTTCCATATACAAATTATTTTTAAGAATAGTTTTATGATTTAGAAACTAGATACATATAGATTTCATTTGGAACTAGTTTGGTTAAATTTGGAGTTTATTTGCTATCTTAAAATCTTAGTTAAAAATTATACAAGTGCTATAGTTTTCTAAAGAAAAATATATATTTAGTAGATCTCTTAAAATTCTCATATATAATGAAATTGTTAATAATCCAAATGATCATGATCATGATCATGATACTATCATAAATAGCAAGAAAAGATTACTAATCTAGCATTGGTTTAAGTTTTAACATTAAAAAGAAATCTGATTTTTAACATCACAAGTTAAGATTTAAACATCAAAACACATATTAAACATCGAAACTAGTTATTTAACTATGGGGATAGGTTTGGATGAAGATAATCTTGTCTCAAACATCATTCTAAGCCTCTAAAATAAATAACAAACAATCCACGAGTACAAACAACACGTTCTTCCTTGTCACATGTCGAAGATCTCGTCCTCGTGTCGGTATTGTGCTTCACAAAGCTCTCAAAATTCATAAGAAAAAGATCTAGGGTTTTTGAGGGGAGAGGATGACTGCTAGGGTTCATAGATATAACAAAACAAAGGAATTTTCATAAAAAATATAGGTATTTATAGAGGCAAACCCAAAACAAACTTGTTTGACCCGAACCAGGAAACCTAGTCTGACTAGAAAAATAACCTTTGGTATTTTGACCATAACGTTCACATCCGACCTCGGAATGAGGTGATATAAGATTTGTTGAAAATCTCTTTAAGAGAACTATAACTTTGATCTTTTATGCTTTTCTAGATTCTAACTGTTTTGATATATAAAATGTATATATTTTTAACTGGTCAGGCCCGTGCACGTGTGCATGATATCACTTCTATATTCACATATATACATTGAATTGATCTCAAATCAATTCCTAGCATACTCAAATATTAATAAATATTATTTTTTTCATAATGTAACACATTTATTATTATTTATTACAAAATATATAAATTTTTAGGATTTTACATTTTTCCCCCTTAAAAGAGTTTTGTCCTCGAAATTCTGCAAACGTATCTTAGAAATTAATAATACATTACCATAAATCTTCAAATATAAAACATTGTAATATCTAAATTTAACAATCTAGAATGCAAATATTCCCACTTAACCCCTAACTAAATGGAACTAGTACGTTGGGCGAAAAATCCAAACAAGGAACCCCCCATATATATACCATGTGTTCCGAATGATTAGAAGTTAAGTGTTAACACTCTCATTCTAGCGTTAAATATAAATATGACCATATGGGTAATCATGAACACCAATCAAAATCAATTTAACTTACCTGTTCAAACAGGTGCGGGTAGTCACGATACATAACATCTTCGCGCTCCTAAGGATCCTCATCGATATCTATACTTAACTATCTAGAATACAAATATTCTCACTTAACCCCTAACTAAGCGGAACAGGTATGTCGGGCTAAAAATCCAAAAAAGAAACCCCTCATATATATACCATATCTTTCGAATAATTAGGAGCTAAGTGCTAATACCACCATTCTAGCGATAAGTATAGATATGAGCATATAGATAATCATAAACATAGACAAATCATTTCCAAACAATTTACCTGCTCAAATAGGTGCAAGTCGTCACGATGCATATCCTCATCGCGCCCTAAGAAACTTTCTCAGCTCCTTTCCAATTCCATTGAACTTTAACTAAATATATCACTTTGTTTCTAAGTATCTTGTCCTCCTTAGCAAGAATACACACAGGAATTGTAATAATAGTCATATCATCAAGAATCTCGACCTTTGGCGTGTCTAACACTCGCTGCTGCTCCTTATCACGTAGATGCTTAATAAGCATCGAAACATGGAAGACATCGTGTATACTCAACATCGATGTTGGCCGATATGAAACGGCTCCAACACGCTCCATTATCCTGAACGGACTAATATACTTCGGGGTAATCCTTCCTCGTCTACCAAAACACTAAATTCCCTTCATCGGTGACACTTTCAACATGACATAGTTCCTAATCTAGAACTCTAATGGTCGTCTTCTTTGATATGCATAACTCTTCTGACGACTCTGCGCTGCCAGAATGCACTCCCAAATCACTATCACCTTCTCTGTGGTCTGTCTCACTAACTCCGATTCAAGCTATAGACTGACCTCTGGCTCTGCCTAACAAAGAGGTGATCTACAAGGCCTCCCATACAATGCCTCATACGGTGCCATGCCAATAGTCGCTTGATAACTGTTATTATAAGCGAATTCGATCAACGGGATGTGGTCCTCCCAGCTGTCCTGAAAATCTATGACGCATGCCCACAACATATCCTCTAACACTTGGTTGACTCTCTACATTTGTCCATCTGTCTGCGGGTGGAAACCACTAGAATACGACAACTAGCTACTGAAAGAATCCTGGAAGCTCCTCCAGAAATACAAAGTAAAAACCGAGCATCGGTATGATATAATTGTCTATGGAACTCCATGTAATCTCACTATCTCCTGGATGAATATATTCGCATACGTCTCTGCCGTGTACGTCGTCTTCAACGGAATGAAATGTGCTGACTTTATCAACCGATCAACTATTACCCAAACTAAATCGTTTCCCTTCTTCGATCACGGTTAATCCTACAATAAAATCCATAGAAATATCTACCCACTTCCACTCCAGAATGGGTAAAGGCTGTAGGGTTTCTATCGGTATCTGATGTTCTACCTTCACTTACTTGCAGGTAAAGCACTTAGCCACATACTCTGCCATCTCCCTACGCATGTCGCTCTACCAAAAATATCTCTTTAAGCCTTTGTATATTTTTATTGTGTCTGGATGCACTGTGTACCTGGTACGATGTGCCTCATCAAATAAGTCCATCTTCAACTGTGGATCACTCGGCATCACTAATTAGCCCTTCATTTGAAGTTCTCCATCTGCTCCAATGGTCAATCACCATTTAGCTCTTTGGAAATCTCGCCTTTTCAGGTTTGAACCCAAGAGTCCTCTAGCTAAGCTCTGACCACTCTATCACTCCAAGATGGCTGTACGGATAATACTCTTAGAGATGCGTTGCTCCCGCCGATCTCCTGTCTGAAATCAAACTGGCTAAGGGTGTGAAGATCTTAATATAACGAGCACCTCAAAGTCGCAATCCGATGTCGACGCTTCCTGCTCAATGCGTCTGCTACAACATTCACATTCTCCAGATGGTACTGAATCACGAACTCATAATTTTTGATAAACTCAACCCATCATCGTTATCTCTGATTTAGCTCTTTCTGAGAGAAAAGGTATTTCAAGCTCTGATGGTTCGTAAATAGCTTGAACTGCACTTCGTATAAATAGTGTCTCTACGTCTTTAGTGCGAAGACCGCTGCTGCTAGTTCTAAATCATGAGTGGGGTAATTCCGTTCATGAGTCCTCAATTGCCTCGAAATGTATGCCACTACTCTCTGGGTCTACATCAAAACACCTTCTAGACCCGATAATGACGCATCAGTATAAACCACGAAGGTCCTGACACTACTCGGAATGATCAATACCGGCGCTGAAGTTGACTTAGCCTTCAAGGTCTCAAAGGCCTCCTGGCACTCCGTGCCCTAAACAAACTGTATACCCTTCTTCGTAAGATATGTAAGTAGCATTGCAATCTTCGAGAAGTCCTGAATGAACTTTCTGTAATAGCCGACCAAACCCAAGAAACTGCGAATCTCTGAAATGGCCTTTGGTGGCTCCTAATCTAGTACTACCTCCACCTTAGTGGGATCTACTGCTATGCCCTCCTTACTGATGACATGACCTAAAAATATGACTTTTGAAAGCTAAAACTCGCATTTGCTAAACTTGGTATATAACTAATGCTCCCGCAAGGTCTGCAATGCCAAATGAAGATGCTGCTCGTGCTCTACCTCCCATCTCGAATGGATAAGGATGTCGTCGATAAATATGATCACGAATTTGTCCAAATAAGGACAAAAAATCTGATTGATCAAATCCATAAATACCGTGGGTGCATTGGTCAACCCAAATAGCATGACCAGAAATTCTAAAGACCCATATCGAGTCAAAAAGGCAGTCTTGGGAGTATCCATCTCTCGGACTTGTAACTGATGATAATCGGAATGAAGATCTATCTTTGAGAAACACTGTGCCCCCTGCAACTGGTCGAACAAATCATCAATCCATGGTAGTGGATACCTATTCCGAATGGTAACTTTGTTCACCTCACGATAATCTATACACAAGCGCATGTTGTCACCCTTCTTCTTCACGAAAAGGACTGGCGCTCCACACGGAGAATGACTCCGGCAAAAAAAATCCCTAAGATAAAAGCTCATCTAACTGAGTCTGTAGCTCCCTCATCTCAGTAGGTACCATGATATAGGATGCTCGGGATATAGGTGTTGTGCCTGGCTGCAACTCTATGCAAAACTCGACCTCTCTCGCTGGAGATAAACCCGATATGTCCTGAAAGACATCCTGATAATATGAGACCACATGAGTCTCGCTCAAATCAACACTACTATCTTGCAGCATCACATCCTCGATGTACACAAGAAATAACTCCACAAATTGGTTGCCCTGTGAGGTCGTTACTACCAACTCAGACCCATCGGATGCCCACAAGCTAACTATTTTAACAAAACAGTCGATATTAACATGGTAGGATGATAGCCAATCCATACCAAGAATAACGTCAAACTCCAACATCCGCAAGACGATAAGATCCATGATAAACTCAGACTCATCTAGACTGATGACACAGCTTCTACAGATACTCTCCAATAGGGATACCTCCCCTAAAGGAGTAGAGATAGATAACGGAATGTCTAAGGGAAAGTGCAACTAACTGAAGCATATCCATAAAGGTATGAGATATAAAGGAATGTGAAGTGTAGGCGTATAAAACTGCTTATAGGTCCCTTAACACAGCTCGACACGATAATTCGACAAACCAACGAACCATCGGGCAATGAATCCAAGCATGTTCGTTAGACCACAATACCGAAGCTAAGTGAGAAGCGATGAAGCGGATTAACGAGGCGACGAGGTTAACGAATCACACGCAAACAACAGAATACTTCCAATCGCGTGCCCAATCAAGTTAACAGGTCGATGAATCAACGAATCATCCAACCGTAGAGTCCACCACATCAATCAAGATCAGGAGCGGACTCGAACGAATCAAGATCAAATCAAGATCGGATCTGGACTCAAACTCGAACACCAAAGCGGATTTACTGCCAAATCAAGATCCGGATTGCCAAATCTGAGTCCAGATCAACAAATCAGAGTCCAAATCAACAGCGAAACCGGAAAACGGTAAAACGGCAAACACCTGGAGGGCTCGGTCAAAACCGAGCCACTCCTAGGTGGCTCGGCCAAAGCCGAGCCACCTAGGGGTGGCTCGGTGGCCGAGCCACCACCTGGTGGCTCGGCCAAAACCGAGCCACCAGGAGGTGGCTCGGTGGCCGAGCCACCTCTTGGTGGCTCGGCCAAAGCCGAGCCATCTGTGCCAGAGCACAGGTTTGAGTGCCTATAAATAGGCTAGGGGGGCTCATTGTTTGGAGGTTGGAATTTTTGGAGGCGAAGCTCTGCTGGATTCAGATCTGAACCTCGGAGTTTTTGAAGCTTGAAGACTTGCAAATTTTTAGATCCGGTGCTCGACGATCATCCACGACAAACAAGGCAGGAGTTCGAGAAGGATCGGATCTGAGATCTACACGGCTACCCTCCGGATCAAAACTTGGTTTTTGATCCCGAGAAGAGTATCGATTTCGCTTGGTCGATTTCGATTACTTCGGGCGATTATTTCCTTGGTGAACTAATCCCCCCCGGCTATTATTTCCTTCGTAAAATAATACCCATCATACCGTGTAGATCTGACCGAATCTAGATCACGCGGTGGTCCACGGATTAACCCCGGCGCAGGTAAAGAACCCACAAAAGCAAGAGACCGTAAAACAGGATCTTGCGATTTGTTCAGGAAAGTTGTAATCTTTTTATTTTTTTCTTTGATTTTGTTGTAACCGGATCTTATAAAAAGACCGGATCTTTTGTAATCAAAAAACAGTTACTCGAGAGAACAATGAATTCAATGAAGAAAGCAATTTTTTCGTGTCAAACGGAATCGTTCGACACTTGAGGAGCGCATTCGCAAGCGCCGCGCACTATCAGCGCAGGCACGGGCTCAAGTTCAAAAAGCCCGTAGAAGACTACAGAAGGAAGTGGCCAAGAAACCGCCACCAACCCGCCAAGTATGGAGGCCAAAGTCTGAAGCGGCGATTCAGGCTAAAGAGCAACCATTGCAGCCTTCAGCAAAAGTTCAACCGCTGGCAAATCAACCTAAATCGCCTATAATCCCCACAGCTGCTCCGGGAGATCCCGCAGGACCATCCCGAAGAAAGAGGTCAGTTTTGGAGCGCCTCGGTCTGCTTCCCGATGAACGATGCAAAGCTTCAGTTCAAGAACGTTTGGGCCCGATGAAGAAGCCCCGAACGACTCAACATGCTGGGGGTCGCCACCACCCTCAACATGACAAGGAGATCAGGGCAACTACGGGCACCAGTTTGCGCATTGAAGTCCAAGAGCCCGCCGAAAACTCACGTCCACAAAGGCGTGTTTCGAGACGCGTGACTCTTGAAAGCCCAAAGAAAGCAGTTCACCCTCAGAAGGAAGCGTTGTCGTCTGATGATGATAGCGTTATACCTGAGAAATCGTACCAACACACGATAGGTTACTCCGACCTTCAAACTGACGAGTTGTACTATGGTGTTGGGGGTACGAGTAAAACCAGAAAAAGGAGTCCTCGAAAACCAGAAACTCAGTGCCCCTGTTCCAAACTCATTCGGCCAGTATTGTCTGAGTGTAAATGCACTAATACAGTCCCCGAAAGAATTTTAGTTTTCGAAAGGTTCAGTACCAAAGCGCCGAAACCAAGGCCTAGGCGTTTCCAACGAAGAAGAACGGTGGTTGAAGATAGAGAATTTCCGAGGGTCACCACTAACATGACCAGTAAAGGAACATCGACACGGGATAATCCCGACTCGATTCCGGAAGCACCCCGGCGTGTAACCCGTCTGCAGTCTGAAGCTATCATACGAGCGACTTATGGTAGGATTCGGACAAGACCACCTTCAGAAGATGAAGAATCGGATGCCGGCTCTGTGGTCGCATCGGATAATACAGTATCCAGCGAGGGACAACCCCACGAGGCACTTATGATAAGTGCGGAACAAGTGGCCAAGATGCTTGAAGAAGCCATGGACAAACAACAGGAGAGCTTCAGGTTTGAAATGCAGATGGCCATGCAGAATACGAGAGAAATGCATGACCAATAAATCCAAGCATTGACAAACCGGCAAGGCGAACCAAGTTGTCGTAACCAGGTTAATCAGGAAGATGAGAACACACATGCGGATGAAGCTCACAATGCCAATAATCCTCCCGTCAATGCAGGGGATGGTAACGAGAATGCCAACAAAAATACAGGTGAAAGTTTGAAAATCAAAAATCTCGAGAGCAAAATCAATACGTTGATTTCCGCTCAAGAGATCAAGAAGACAGGCATTCCTTGTCCATACCCGAGAGAATGGGAATCGATCCCGTATCCGGCGAAGTTCAATTTAATTAACTTTACGCCGTTTGATGGGAATGGTTCACCCACTCAGCATGTGATTTACTTCAAATCACACTTAGGGGTTATCTCTGGTAATGAGCCTCTGATGGTACGGTCCTTCGTTGGCACTCTTCGCGGAGCCACCTTCAATTGGTATCGCCGCCTTAAGCCAGGTAGCGTGAATAGCTGGGATGGCATGGAGACTAAATTCCTCACCAACTTCTTCGATGACGACACCGAGATATCCATCGGGTTGTTGCTCGATGAGAAACAGAAAGACGGGGAGTTAGTTGATACCTTCGTCAAAAGGTTCCGGAACAAGGCGATGAACTGTCGGGACCCGATCACTGAGGAATTCATTCTCCAGACTTGCCACAACAACCTCGCATTGGACGTGTTGGAAACAATGGGGATAGTACCGTCCAAAACATGGAAGGATCTGAAGGTCCGAGGAGAGCAAGCCGAGCGATTCCTCAGAAGGAAGAAGGCGGAGAGAGGCCAGTAGGCGACGAATGCACCAACACAGAATTTCAACCCACGGGGGAAAGGTAAGGCACATGCTAATGCAGTTGATGCTAATCAAACTTTCCAATTGCAACCTCAGCAACAGCCGCAGCGGTAACAACGGACTCAGAAGCAGAAATCTTCGGATCCAAGATTTCCTAAAGTGTACTCCTTCAAAGATGACGAAGTCCCCGGCATCTTTAAGTACCTGTTGGAAAATAACAAAATCCAGCTGCCGGCGATCATGGATCAAGAAGGGGCTAGTAAAGTGACGGATCCGAAGTATTGCGTATACCATAAAGCGGTCCATCACCCTAGGAGGTCATGTTACCATCTTAAGGATAAGATCCAGGCGTTAATTGATGTGGGCGTCATAACCCCGAAGCCGTCCAAGAACGTAGGAGAAAATGCAGTATCAATCAGCTTTGGATCAGTGCCCACAGCATGGTTTGAACCAAAACGTATCACCAAGGTAGGAATGAAGACGGTGAACGACGACCCATACGGACAGCGCCAAAAAGGACTTGTGCCACACACAGCCCCAAACGGCGAAATCCTCTGGGTCCACCCTGATCTTATTGAGGACGATCAATGGACGACTTCCTCTACCAAAAAGGGTAAAGGCAAGTCCTGCAATGCTACTTCCGCAATCTTCGAAGAGGATGGTGATGAAGCTCCTACCTTCCTGCTCTCCGAAGAAGAACAAGAAGTTTTTGCCACTAGAAGCGGAAATCAATACCACTTCAACTATCCATCGCCTAGTGATCAGTTAGCTGAGCCGGGGGTGACTAAACGGGGAGCAGCCAAAACTCTCACGGAGCTGGGGGTGATTGCGGCTTCTAAACCGGTTGAAGAGGCTCGACGACAGCCGGTTGACAAACAGAAAGAAAAGAGACCCCAGGAGGTTTAGAATCCGAAGCAGTCTCGTTTCAATCGTCCCATTGGAGAGCTCAAACACTCCACGCATTTTCGATATTATGGCTCAACTAGCTAACATTCCAACACGGATAACACTGTATGAGTTGCTGCGGTTGTCTAAAGAAACCAGAGAAGCCTTGTAAGAAGCCTTGGCTAATTCAGAAGTGTTCCTTACTCAGGTTAAGCTGGTACCTGAAGAGCCAAAACAGTTAATTCAACACTACAATATAGCGGCTAAAAACCTTCCCTGCATTACCTTCACCAAAGAGGATATGCAGACGAAGAATTCAAACCATGATCGACCCCTATATTTCATTGGGTATATTGGCTCCAGCGAAGTCAACCGAATCCAAGTGGATCCGGGTTCTGCTGTGAGTATTATGCCGCTTCGCTTGATGCATAGCCTCAGCATTCCAGTCAGTAAATTGGCGTCCACAGGCACTGTTATCTACGGATTCAATACCAGCGGGTCAAGACCTTTGGGTAAGATCCGGATAAAATGTCAAATGGGTGACTTGAAGACGGAGGTCACATGTTACGTGATTGATGCCGAGACATCATATAACTTACTACTGGGTCAACCTTTGATCCATAGTAATGTTATAATTCCCTCCACTCTCCATCAGTGTTTGAAATATGTCGACACTGATGGTAAGGTCAGGACGGTGGTCGCGGATAAGCAACCATTCAAAGGGTTTGAGAATTATTTCACTGATTCCCTCCTTAATGGTAACGAATCCGATACTGAACCATCGGCTCAGGGCACGGACAGCGGAGAAGAAGCTGATACCGAAGCTGGATTTGATTACAATGGAGGTTTTGTTTTAAATGACATTGTACCCTTTGTAATCAATCTTGACGATGAACAATTGTCAGATGGCAGTTGTAACTGGCAACTTGCTAATAATGAAATAAATGATGATTTAGAGTACTCACTGTCTCTTGATGATGTGATAAAGGGATTGTATGATAATCCTGATTTATATACGCCGCTCCGATCATCATATATAACAAAGAAACACCTCCAGCATTCTTTCGGAACAACCCTGATCGTTCCTGCCAAAATAGGAGGCGAAAAAGAAGTGATTTACAGTAAAGGAGAGAGTTTTCCATTACCTGATCATTTCTTAAGGGAAGATGAGAATGAGGACAAGCCTGGTCGACATTTATCTAAGTATAGTCCGGAAGCGCGCAAGCTCATGGAAAAACAGGGATATGATTTCACACTCGGAGAAGGTTTATACTTCGATCGAGGTTCCCGTATTCCAGCCAAAGCGGCATATGTACCAAAAGGGAAACCGGATGATTATTATAAATTCAGACTAGGATTAGGGTATGTCTCTTCTTCAGAAGACGAGTGTTGCTGGTTAATCAATAACCAATCATCTAGACAATACAATGATGGGTACTCATCAGATTCCTCGGAATGGGATTCTGATACAAGTTTGGGGGAAGTATTCAAAGCCATAATGACGAACATGACTACAGCTGATCCATCCACAATGGAGGATGACGATCAAATGCCAACGTGGGAAGACCCATGGGTTCATCACCTGAACATGCAGTACGGCGATAGGTTTGAACAGAGGGAACCCCCCACTGAAGATAAAATAGTCCAAATTAACATGGGCGATGAGGCCAACCCAAAGCCTATATTCATCAGCGATTGTCTTCCCCCAAATGAGAAGGAGGAATTAATTGCTCTCATCAGGGAATACATTAACGTCTTCGCTTGGAACTACGAGGACATGCCAGGGCTCGACCCCAATGTGGCAATACACCGCCTCGATATCAAGTCGGATGCCAAACCTGTCAAACAATAGTAAAGACGGTTTCGTCCGCAGATTATGGAAGCCATTGAGGCAGAGGTTAAGAAATTGATTGACTCAGGATTTATCCGAGAGGAACAACATCCAGACTGGCTAGCCAATATTGTTCCCGTCATGAAGAAGAATGGTAAAATCAGGATTTGCATCGACTTCAGGAACCTGAATGCGGCATGTCCAAAAGATGACTTTCCTCTCCCAATCACGGACATCATCATCGACAATACGTGCGGATTTGAGAGAATGTCTTTTATGGATGGCTTTTCAGGATATAACCATATCAAGATGCACCCGGATGACGAGAAGCATACAGCGTTCAGAACGCCCCTCGGTGTCTTTTGCTACACGGTAATGCCTTTCGGTCTAAAGAATGCAGGCGCCATGTACCAGCGAGCAATGACTATGATTTTCCAAGAACATCTCAGGAAAACAGTCGAGTGCTACGTTGACGATTTGGTAGTAAAAAGCCGCAACAAAGAAGATCACATCAAGGATTTAAAGATGATGTTCGATCTCATGCGGAGTCACTAATTAAAGATGAACCCCACTAAATCCTTCCTTGGAATGTCCAGCGGAAAATTCCTTGGATTTGTCGTCACCACTAAAGGTATACATATCGATCCTGACAAGGTGAAGGCGATACATGAATTGCAACCCCTGAGAAATCTAAGAGAACTCAGAGGATTGCAAGGGCGTTTAGCTTACATCTGGTGGTTCATTTCAAATCTTTCTAAGAAGTGCCAACCATTCTCTAAGCTAAACAAGAAAGGTGTGTTATTTATTTGGGACGATGCCTGCCAAAAAGCACTCGAAGATATCAAAACATATCTGACGAATCCTCATGTTCTCGTCGCACCAAAATCAGGTAAACCATTCTTGATTTACATTAAGGCGATGAACCACTCGATAAGTACTTTGTTAGCACAAGACGATGTTAATGGTCACGAACAGGCAGTTTATTACCTAAGTCGGACCTTGGTAGGCGCCGAGTCTTGATATCCGATGATTGAGAAAGAATGCCTCGCATTAGTATTCGTAGTACAAAAGATGCGGCATTACTTGGTCGGACAGACGATTTACGTCATTTCTAACCTTAATCCAGTACGGATATTTATGACTCAACCGGGTTCGATGAATTGGCGTTTAGCGAAGTGGGCCCTTCTCTTGTCCCGGTATGATTTGCACTTCAAACAGCAGAAGTCGGTCAAAGGACAAGCGATTTGTGATCTTTTGGCGGCAAACCCGACAACGGATACGGCAGAAGTTTACGATGACTTGCCGGATGAAACCCACGAGGTTAACACTACATCACACCAACAAGTATGGCAATTATACTTCGATGGTGCTTCAAGAGCAGCTAATGTGGCAACAACCCCTGGATGTTCTAAAGTCTCCTCCGGAGTTGGAGTTGTCTTAGTTTCCCCGGGGAAGCATGTAATGCCTTGGGCTTATTCACTGACTAATCTATGTTCCAATAATGTAGCCAAGTACAACGCGCTTCTCATTGGACTCAGTTTCGCCAAGGAGCTGGGGGTTGAATATCTAGAAGCTTTTGGGGATTCTCAATTGATAGTCAACCAAGTCCGTGGAGAGTATGAGGTCAGGAACCAAGACCTGATCCCGTACCACCAGGAGGCCATCAAATTGGCAGATTCTTTTGAAGAATTCTTCATTGAATACATCCCTCGTCTCCAGAATGCTTATCCGGATGCACTGGCAGCACTAGCTGTATCACTTGCGCAGCCTCCCGAAACTGAACTACTAGTCACAGTAAGATCGCATCAACTCTGCATACCCATATACAGTATGGATATCGAAGAGGAAGATGATAGAAACATAAAATCCAAAGAAGTAAACTCAACTCAAATTGAGTCTGAGTCCCGAGATTGGTGTTTTCCTATTATTGACTACGTCCAATATGGTATTTTGCCAGAAGATGTAAAAGAAAGGGAATCAATCCGTCGAAGAGCACCAAGATTCTTCTATGATACCGAGACCCATACATTATACCGTCGGGGGTATGATGGTTTGTTACTCCGATGCCTTTCGAACAAAGAAGCAGAAGAAGTTCTTAAGGAAGCACACGAAGGAGAGTGTGGTGCGCATCAGCCCGGTCCCAAGCTGTATGATCGCATCAGGAGAATGAGATATTTTTGGCCGACAATGGTTCATGATGCAATCAAATACGCCCGAGAATGTCATGCCTGTCAAGTACATGCAAATTATATGCATCAACCACTGGAGCGTTTACACATGTCAACCACGTCTTGGCCGTTCGAAACATGGGGTATGGACATCGTCGGTCCTATTTTTCCCCCTTCAGTCAAAGGCGATCGATTTATTCTCGCAATCACGGATTACTTTTCAAAGTGGGCTGAAGCAATTCCGCTTAAAGAAGTGAAGACGAACAACGTCATTAATTTCATCAAGCATCATGTCATATACCGACACGGCGTGCCAAGACGGATCATTCATGACAACGGTCCACAGTTCATAAGCAACACTTTCGTCAGGTTCTATGACAAGTTCAAAATTCAAGATGTTTCGTTAACAGCTTATTATCCCGCTTCGAATGGATTAGCTGAGGCTTTTAACAAGACGATCATCAAAATCCTGTCAAAACTCGTGAAGACCAATAAACGAGACAGGGATGATAAACTCGGTGAAGCACTCTGGGCTTATCGTACCACTATACGCACACCTACAGGAGCTACCCCATATTCATTGGTATATGGATGTGAAGCTGTGCTGCCATTGGAAATCCAAATCCCATCCCTTCGGATTGCTCTCGCAACGGAGATGACGATGGAAGAATAACATCAGAAACGTCTCGAAGAACTCGAAGTGTTGGATGAAAAGCGCTTGGAAGCTCAACAACATATTGAGTTTTATCAAGCCAGAATATCTAGGGCTTTTAACAAAAGAGTCCGATAGAGAAGCTTCAAGGAAGGAGATCTGGTCCTCGCTGCTCGCCGACCGATAATCCTCAACTCCAAGAAGAAAGGTAAATTTGAACCCAAATGGGAAGGACCATTTGTGATAGACACAGTCTACTCAAATAACGCTTATCGCCTAATTTCTCTAGAGGGCGTTAGGCAATTAATGCCAATAAATGGGAAGTTCCTGAAAAAGTACTATCCCTAGTACATTCAGGATAACCCATTTATCGGGAAGTTCCTTGAAGAATATTACACTTAATATTCTAGAGGATAACCCAAATTTATTTCTACCACCAAAATCCCTCACTGATCAATTTCAATTGACAGTGAGTCCACCAAAAGTGTCTTTCTGGTCCAAGCCACCAATACATTCCCCTCTTGATTCTTTCCACGAACAAGAGGTCCACTTTCAATTCAGAGCCTCCTTTCGATAAACAAAAGAACTCCCTTCTTTTCTCTTTGGTTAAACCTCTTCATGGTTATAACCAAAGTTAAAATTTCATTTCGATAAACGAAAAAAACTCATCTAGATAACCAATCCTATAAAAGGTAAGCTTATCTAGATCTTCCGGATTCTCGGAGTGGAGATCCCACTTCTAGTTTCTTTCTTGCACTGGAAATAGAATATAAAATTCTTCCTTTCCAAAATCAAGGAATAGAATATAAAATTCTTCCTTCCTTATTCGGGGAATAGAATATAAAATTCTTCCTTTTCCATACCAACCCTTTTTCTAAGAATTTATCAAATTTAGGATTCATCCTAGGAAGTTTATCCCGAATCCTAAGCAGGGATAAGTCTGCGTCTAACACGCGCTACCGGTTTAGTCTTTCTCCGTAGAAAAAGACACCAGAGTTCGATTCTGGGGTACACTATCCTGAAACCTAAGCAGGGATAAGTCTGCACCTAACCCACGCTGCCGATTAGTTCTTAACCGTTAAAAAGAACACCCGCTCACATATTCAACATTATGGCAGGTTGTTATTAATAACACCAAAATCCATGCCTTACACGCATGGGGAATTTCATCCTGAATCCTAAGAAAGGATATGCCGACGCCTAACACGCGTCGTCAGGTTTGTCTTTTACTGTCCAAGAAGACACCAGAACCTGATTCTGGGGACCTTTATCCCGAAGCCTAAGTAGGGATAAGTCAGCGTCTAATACACGTTGTCAGGTAGCCTATTCCCGTAACAATGGCTAAGTCTACGTATTCGAAGTCGTAGCACAAAGTCTCAGAGAATTCACTCTCTTAGCACAACGTTACATGCGGAACGGATTTAGACAATCCGCATGCTAGCCCGACTCAAACGGTAGTCAGTAAAGGCTAATCAAATTCGTTGAAGGCTAAGGATTAGCCAAAAATTCTAAAGTCAACGCCTAACACGCGCTGCCGGGTAGCCTATTCCCGTAACAAATGGTAAAGCCTATGTATTCAACATCATAGCACAAAGTCTAAGGGAGTTCATTCCTTTAGCACAACGTCACATGCGGAACGGACTAAAACAATTCGCATGTAAGCCCGATTCAAACGGTAATCGGTAAGAGCACGTCAAATCCGTTGAGGGCTGAGGATTTGCCAAAAATCCTAAGTTAACGTCTCATACACATCGCTGTTTAGTCTTTTCACAGGAGAAAGACGAAGTCTACGTATTCAATATCGTAGCACTAAAATGGTTAACTCTTTTAGCTTAACGTCACATGCGGAACGGACTTAAACAATCCGCATGCTAGCCCGACTCAAACGGTAGTCGGTAAAGGCTTATCAAACCCGTTGATGGCTGAGAATTTGCCAAAAATTCTATAAATACGAGTCATTGACGCATCAACTCCGTAGATTGGTCTCGTGATTCGAGTATCTGCCACGCTCCAATACCTTAAGAGCTTAAAACTGTGTATACTCCAGTAGACATACGAGTATAAACTGTGTCGAATGCCGGACAGTGGGTCACAAGGAAGCTCAAACGCCGGACAACGCGTTGCAAATGAAGACTCAACGCCAACAATCGATGGTCAGTCCTATGTTGAAACAGCAAGCACGAGCTAAAAATCAGAAAATCAGGAATTGACTTCAAGTTCAAAATTCTGACAAACGGTCAGACAATAAATACAGCACCGGAACCCTTGCAGACGTTCGACAAAGCACCGAATAGCCTGGAGGATTGAAAGAATCAAGAATAGAAGCCATTCCAAGGTCCCGTTACACCGATTGAAGGTTGGGACAATCATATCCAAAGTATTCCAGACTCTTCTATAAAAGAATGAGGCTGAAATACTTTGGAGGGGGTATCTGTAGGTGTATAAAACTGCTTATAGGTCCCTTAACACAGCTCGACACGATAATTCGACAAACCAACGAACCATCGGGCAATGAATCCAAGCATGTTCGTTAGACCACAATACCGAAGCCAAGTGAGACGCGACGAAGCGGATTAACGAGGCGACGAGGTTAACGAATCACACGCAAACAACAGAATACTTCCAATCGCGTGCCCAATCAAGTTAACGGGTTGATGAATCAACGAATCATCCAACCGTAGAGTCCACCACATCAATCAAGATCAGGAGCGGACTCGAACGAATCAAGATCAAATCAAGATCGGATCCGGACTCAAACTCGAACACCAAAGTGGATTTACTGCCAAATCAAGATTCGGACTGCCAAATCTGAGTCCAGATCAACAAATTAGAGTCCAAATCAACAGCGAAACCGGAAAACGGCAAAACGACAAACACCTGGATGGCTCTGTCAAAACCGAGCCACTCCTAGGTGGCTCGGCCAAAGCTAAGCCACCACCTGGTGGCTCGGCCAAAACCGAGCCACCAGGAGGTGGCTCGGCCAAAACCGAGCCACTAGGAGGTGGCTTGGTGGCTCGGTGGCCGAGCCACCTGTGCCAGAGCATAGGTTTGAACGCTTATAAATAGGCTAGGGGGCTCATTGTTTGGAGGTTGGAATTTTTGGAGGCGAAGCTCTGCTGGATTCAGATCTGAACCTCGGAGTTTTTGAAGCTTGAAGACTTGCAAATTTTCAGATCCGGTGCTCGGCGATCATCCACGTCAAATAAGGCAGGAGTTCGAGAGGGATCGGATCTGAGATCTACACGGCTACCCTCCGGATCAAAACTTGGTTTTTGATCCCGAGAAGAGTATCGATTTTGCTTGGTCGATTTCGATTACTTCGGGCGATTATTTTCTTGGTGAACTAATCCCCCCGGCTATTATTTCCTTCGCGAAATAATACTCATCATACCGTGTAGATCTGACAGGATCTAGATCGCGCGGTGGTTCACGGATTAACCCCGGCGCAGGCGAAGAACCCACAAAAGCAAGAGACCGCAAAACAGGATCTTGCTATTTGTTCAGGAAAGTTGTAATCTTTTTATTTTTTTCTTTGATTTTGTTGTAACCGGATCTTATAAAAAGACCGGATCTTTTGTAATCGAAAAACAGTTACTCGAGAGAACAATGAATTCAATGAAGAAAGCAATTTTTCCCGCGAATATGAAGCCCTGAATCGGATAAGATTCGAGCTGGAAAAGAATTCACCAAGAAAGTACTTTCCACAATGGATCCACTCGCACCATGATCACGTGGTATGACCGTATACACTCTGTCGGTGACTAACAACTTCTGTACTGCTGGTGGAGGAATGTATGGAAGTATCTGTCCCTTAGAAATCTCTTGGATGGCTCGAATCTGGCCTGCTAGCCCCTTAATCCTTAGAATGATAGGTGGTGCCTCTATCCTCAGTTTCTACTACTGCTGGCCGTAGCTGTGGCCCTAAAACCATGGTTTTACTACTGACCGTATCCTCATCCCTACCACTAGCCCTGGTCTCTGCTCTACTAGTGCACTGTGATAATCCTTGGCCTTATGGCTGATCTTATTGCGGTTGTAACATGCACCCTAAATTCTGCGCTGTTGCGGCGCTCTTAAGTCATGTTATGCTCACTTCTTATATTGTCCTTGTAACTGGTGGTAAATCATTACCCCGCTGCTGGGGTTCTCTAGATTTCACAATAGGTTTCTTGTCCTTACCATTATCACTATGTTGGTCATGATTCCATAATTAACTACAGGCATATCTCCCCACTTTAATCGGACTAGCTCTACTGCTTGTCAAAGAAGCAAACAAAATTTTTCTAAATAAGTGGTATTCACTGCTTCGACAAAAATCTAAAGTCAGTGGCATCCTCTGGTGCTATCCTCTACGCTGAATATAACTAATCTTTGCTTACCAAAGAGGATATGAAAGTGAAGAACTCGAAGCATGATAGGCCTTTATATTTTACCGGATATATTAGCTCAAGCGTTGTTAACCGGATCCAAGTTGATCCGGGTTCCGCTGTTAGCATCATGCCACTTCAATTGATGTACCACCTTAGGATTCCCGCCAACAAGGTAGCATCCACAGGAACCGTTATTTATGGATTCAATACTAGTGGGTCTAGGCAATTGGGAAAAATCTGAGTGAAGTGTCAGCTCGGAGATTTGAAGTTAGAAGTTACTTGTTATGTGATTGATGCAGAGACTTCTTATAATTTGCTACTGGGTCACCCTTGGATCCACAGTAATGTTATAGTTCCCTCTACTCTCCATCAGTGTCTAAAATATATTGACACTAACAACAAAGTCAAGACGATGGTCGCGGATAAGTAGCCATTTAAGGGATTAGAAAATTACTTTACTGATTCCCTTCTTTATGGTGCTGAATCTGATACTGAACCATCGGTCTATGGTACGGATAGCGGAGAAAAAGCTGATACCAAAGCTGGGCTCGAGTATAGTGAAGGTCTTGTATTAAATGATATTGATCCTCTTATAATCGATCTTGACGGTGGCGAATCATCGAAAAGTTATAACTAGTAACTTGCCGATAAAATAATCAATGATGATTTAGAGTACTCGTGTTGTCTTGATAATATAATATAGAAATTGTATGACAGCCCCAATCTACACATGCCACTTCGTTCACCTTGTACGACGATGAAATACATCCAAGATTCATTCGGAACGACTGTAATCCTATCTGCGAAGACAGGGCATGAAAAGGAAATAATCTTCGAAAAAGGGGAGTCATCCCCAACCCCCGACTTCTTCTTGGACACTAATTCAGATGATGAAGAACCCGGACAGCATTTCTCTAGGTATAGTTCACAAGAAAGCGACTACATGAGGAAACAAGGATATGACCTTACGCTCGGTGAAGGTCTCCATTTTGGTCAAGGTGCTAGGGTTCCACCCCGTCCTACCTATGTATCGAAAGGAAGACTGATAATTACTACAGCCATAGGAGAGGTCTGGGTTATGTTTTGTTATCTGATGACGAATGATGCTGGCAAATCATCAACCAGTTAACAAATAAAAATGGGTATTCATCCGATCCTTCAAGTTGGGATTCTGACACTAGCATCGGAGAAATGTTCAAAGGGTTAATGTCGAATATGACAATAGTTGATTCTTCTACTACTGAAGAAGATGATCAATTGCCCACTTGGGAAGATCCCTGGATACATTACATGAATATTCAATATGACGATCGATTCGAACAAAGAGAATCTCCTACTGAAGATAGAGTAGTCCAGATTAATATGGGTGACGAAATCAATCCGAAACCTATATTTATTAACGATGATCTTTCGTCGGATGAGAAAGAGGAACTAATCGCCCTCATTAGAGAGAATTGTAGGTGTCAAAAAATTCTTACGGACATTCAAATACTACTCAAGACAAAGAGAAGACGATAAACGCCGTTATCTTAGTCAGAGTTGATCATCCAAAGGAAGCAAAACAACATAAAAGAATAATGTACACACCAACGACAAAATACACTGACAGGCAGCCTATGGTGACGCGCCTAAGACACGGCACTCCATGGTGACGCGCCTAAGGTGCGGTAGTCCATAGTGACGCGCAAGCTACAGGGAGCTGCCGCGGTGGTTACAAAATAGTTACAGGATGATTCTTCAAAGTCCGCGTGGTGCCATGATAAAAAAGAAACGTGTGCTGATATGGACAAGCGGTTAAACCACGAAAAAAGTGGTTAAAAGACGTGGAAGGACGGTTTCAAGCATGAGGGGAACGTGGCTGTAATGGCTTCTTTGGCCGCGCCAGTCCACACTGGCGTGCCAATAGCCGCGACAGTGCAGACTGACGCGCCCAAAGAGTGTACACTTAGTCAGTTATATTACCTCCATTTCCACTGTTGTGCACTCCGATCCCTATAAATACCTCCCTAGACACGAAATAAAGGATAGAGAGCAGATTGGAGCATAGAGACTTGGGCTTTTGATAATTTTGAGGAAGAGAGAGAGAGTCTTCATCTTTCATAAATAACGTTTGGTGGTTCCTAGAGATCTAAGCTCAGACTTGATCTTTAGAAGAGCGAACATCTTGCATCGATAAGATATTCGCTTCAAATTCCTACTTTGATAAACGAAGGAAGAATTTCTAAACCTCTTTCACGATCTGTGAATTGGTGGTCCACGAGCCAAAGCACTCCCGGCATAGGCAAAGTCCCATAAAACAAGAGTCGATAAATAATTTCTGTGTTATTTGCCAAGAGAGTTGTAATTTGTTTATTTTTTATTATAATTCACTATAAACGATTTAAGTTTTAATGGAATCGACAATGAAAGAAACTTTCAGTGAAAACAAACTGGCGACCACAGTGGGAACCAACGATCTCGCTGCCGAGGCCGTAGTGTCGCAGCCGATTAAGATCGTGATCAATGTAGAGATCGAATATGAATTTAATCAAGCAAAATTCGAGGAGTATCTGTCATCCTCGTCCTCAAAATCTTCCTCGCCTCGCAAGTGCAGGAAGATTTTCTCTTCTAAGAAAGTTTTTAAGTCTTCAATTCCGATGAAGACCGCAGGTGAAGGTTCTTGCCCGATCGTTACTAAGGAATCTGCCTGCAACATCTCTGCACCAATTAAGGAGTTGTTGAATCATGGCCTGCCAGCATTGACGAAAAGAGCTCGTCAGAGACAATGTCAGCGTCGTGCTCGTCAATTGGCTAATGCCTTACAACAAACTGACGGGGTCTATTACTATGCGGACCTAGAGTCGAGGAAGTATAAAGTGGTCCAGTTGCCTCAACGGTAAACTAATCACATTTCTGCAAAACTTACGATGGAGGAATGAACTCTCGTCAAAAGAGCTCGTTCGACCCTTAAAGAACGTATACAAAAGCATCAGATGAAGGCCGTTCGTGCCCGTGCCCTTCGTCAACAGATGCAAGGAATGAAGAAAGAAATGGTGTTTGAGAAATCACCAAAGAATGGCAAAGTTTGGATGCCCAAAACCAAACATGTACAAAAATTAGAGAAAGGGGGAACGTCTCTTAACCGCGACACCAATCCCCGCCACGGTCAAGAGGAAAGCACTCTGATCCCATCAACATCTGTTCCTAGTCCGTCGGCTACAAATATGTCTGCTGCGTCACCGGTGAAGCCTTAGGTCAGTCCAGACCTGTCGAAATTTAAGGTCACAATAGCGGATCGCCTCGGTCCTTTATCTAACGATCGAGGCAAAACCCCAATCAAAGAACATTTGGATCCAGCAAATAAACCTTTAGTGGTTTCTTATGCAGGGGGTCATAAATACCCTCCCGTCAGAACTGCACAAGGCCAAAATGAGAAAATACCAATTCGCTCTCATTTAGGACCAATGAAGACTCCATGCCCGCAAGGGGGTGGATTTAAGAATTCAACATTGGATCGCCCAAAGGCGACGACTAGTCGTCCTATGCATGTTAACAAGGTTCAAAAGCAAAAGATAGGTTGCTCAAATCACAATAATGATGAGCTATACTATCAAAATAATAACTCACGAAAAAGAATTACCCGAGAAGATGAGTCTCATTGCGCCTGTGAGAGGCTCATTAAGACAGTATTGACAGAATGTGGTTGCTCCAAAAATAAGCTAACAAGGGTCTCCGTATTTCAAAGACTTTCTACCGAAGCGTCAAAACCCAAAATGAGGCGTTTCAACAAGAAAAAACCTGCAATTCAACAAGATGAGTTCCCTGAGGTCACTATTAATATGACCAGCAAAGGAAAGCAACAATTAGTCGACCCTGACCCTGATTTCTCTCCGGGAGGGAGAGTTGAGCGGGGTCTCTTTCAAAGGATGTCGCGGTTACAACGAAGAGCCAACCGACGTTGAGACTACAAGAGAATACACGAAGGTTTATCTTCAGATGAGGAATTGTCAGATATTTGTTCTGCCATTGCATCGGACGATACCACATCTAGTGTTGGGCAAGTCAAAGAATCATTAGCAATCACTCCAGATCAACTAGCTCAGATACTGCATGAAGCATTGGCTAAACAACGCGAGGAAATTAGAGCCAAAATCAAAACAGAAATGGAGTTGACAATGCAGCAGATGCGAGATTTGCAGGCTCAACAACACCAACCAGAATCAAGCCAAAAGGCAAAATCCAGCTAGCGTAACGCTATACCTGTACGTATAACTGAAGTCGATAATAAGGAAGACGAGACTATCTTTGCTGATCCTCCTCTTGATAAAGACAATTTCGGAAGCGGTCCGGCTAAATCATCTACTCAACCTCCTCAAATCTACTTGAAGAAGAGTAAGGAAGAAGACAGGAAGATGCAAGATCTCGAGAGCAAAGTCAATGCTCTGATGACGGCCCAAGAAGTGAAGAAAACGGGCATTCCATACCCGTACCCGAGGGAGTGGGATCTGATTCCTTATCCCCCAAAATTTAATTTGATTAACTTTACTCCTTTTGATGGCAGGGGTTCACCCACTCAGCACTTGATCTATTTCAAATCGCATCTTGGCGTAATATCCGGAAACGAAACCTTGATGGTCCGATCATTCGTAGGAACCCTTTGTAGGCCTGCCTTCGATTGGTACCGCCGTCTTAAGCCGGGAAGTATCACTAGCTAGGATGAAATGGAAGGATTATTCCTTACTAATTTCTTCGACGATGATACGGAGGTCTCCATTGGTACTTTGCTGGACGAGAAATAGAAAGATGGGGAGTTAGTTGATGTCTTCGTCAAGCGATTCCGGAACAAGGCGGTGAACTGTCGAGACCCACTCACGGAGGAATTCATTCTTCAGACATGTCATAATAACTTGTCATTGGATGTACTAGAGGTCATGGGGGTTGTGCCCTCTAAAACATGGAAAGAGTTAAAAGTGAGAGGTGAACAAGCTGAACGCTTTCTTAAGAGAAAGAAGTTAGAGAGGGGTCAGCCACCAGATAATCCTCAGAAACAGAACTTTAACTCTCGAGGCAGAGGAAGAGGGTCCGCAGCTGCTGTTGATGCGCATCAAACATCACAACAACCGCATCAACAACCACCACAGCAGTCATCCTTCCAATTGGCACCGAATCAGAATCAACTGCCTCCGAGGCAACCTAAGACTTCAGAGCCCAGATTCTCAAAGGAGTATTCTTTCAAATATGATGAAGTACCAGTTATCTTCAAATATCTTTTAGACAACAACAAGATCAAACTTCCACCGGTCATAAACCAGGAAGAAGCAAAGAAGACTAACGACCCGAAGTATTGTGCATATCACAGAAGGGTCCACCACCCCACTAAGGCGTGTTATGTCTTAAAAGACAAAATACAAACCTTAATCGATGTTGGTATCGTGACGCCAAAACCAAAAGAGAAGAAAGTAGGTGCAAATGCGGTGTCCATTAGCTTCGGATCAGTTCATTTATCCTGGTTTCAAGCCGAGCCAGTATCAAAAGTCAAAATGCAAACCATCAATGATAACCCTCATGGACAGTGCCAAAAAGGGCTTGTATCACACACGATCCCCAACGGCAAAATCCTTTGGGTTCATCCGGATTTGCTTGAAGATGAAAAATGGACGGCATCCACGTCAAAGAAGAAATTAAAAGGCAAGGGAAAAGAGAAGTCCTGTTATGGAGCCTCGGCAATTCCTAAGAAGAATGACGAAGAAATTCCGGCCTTACCGTTTTCTGAGGAAGAGCAAGAGTCTTTGGCTACAAGGGGTGGGAACGAATACCACTATAAGTATCCTGAAACCTCTAATCCAAACGCTAAAACTCTTGCAGAGTTGGGGGTAGTTGCAACTCCCCCTGTGGCTACTAGAAAACCGCAACAACCAGTGAAACAAAAAGAAAAAGAACCCTAACATAAAGAGGTTCAAGTTCCAAAGCAGTCTCGCTTCAATCGACCGATTGGACGGAATAAACCGAAAAGCTCGAATACTCCATACCGCTACGATGTCATGACTCAGTTGGCTAATATCCCAGCCAAGATCATGCTGTATGAGTTATTACGCCTCTCGAAAGATACCAAAGAAGCTTTACAAGAAGCCTTGGCTGATTCTGAGGTATTCCTTACTCAGATTAAGCCAACTCTTGAAGAACCAGAGTCATCTGTTTTCGTCGAAAGTTGCTGTTTTCATTGATTGAAATCTGTTACAAACAGAATGAAAACAAAGATTACAACCCTCTCGAAAATAAACGCAAGTCCCGTTTATCGGTGCTTGCTTGCGTGGGTCTTTGGCCTGTGACGGGGATGTTGATATCTGTGGACCGCCGGTCGATCAAGATCCTTTCCGGAAGAATCCGGCAGAGTTTCGTCTATCCCGAGGGGATATGGAAACCAACAGCTCCTATCTCGGATGATCGAGATATTCGCTCTTCTTAGTATCACCGCTAAGGGGCAACACTAAGGGAGAAGAAAAGGGTGAATGAAGAAGGAGACTCCTTGATCCGGCAGGGCTTCGCCGCTCTCTTGAATACTCCGACTCCTCGCTCCAGCAGGGCTTCGCCGTTCTCTCTAAAAACTCTAAGGCAAGAGCAATTTCAAGCCAAGAGTAATCCAAAATCAGGGCCAAGAGAATGGAGACCCAAGGGGTCTATTTATAGGCACAAGAGGAGGCCTAGGGGCTGCCCAAAAAGCGTTTCGCCGTAGAAGCAACCTCCAAAAAGCGTTTCGCCGTAGGAGAAACCTCCAAAAAGCGTTTCGCCGTAGAAGCCATCTCCAAAAAGCGTTTCGCCGTAGAAGGAACCTCCAAAAAGTGTTTCGCCGTAGAAGCAATCTCCAAAAAGCATTTCGCCGTAGAAGGAACCTCCAAAAAGCGTTTCGCCGTAGAAGCAACCTCCAAAAAGCGTTTCGCCGTAGAAGGAACCTCCAAAAAGCGTTTCGCCGTAAAAGGAGGCCAAGACACCCTTAAGGGGGGGACCATGTGGAAGAGGCCAAAAAGGAAGGGGGGACCATGTGGGTGCTCAACAAAAAGGAGGAGGGGGGGGACCATAGCCATGTGGACACCCCTAAGGGGGTGTCTCGGCTGGCCATAGCCGAGACACCCCCATGGGGTGTCTTGGCTTTGCCAAGACACCCCTCGGGTGTTTCGAGCCTGCCGAGGTATCCCAGGGTGCCCCGGTC
The DNA here is from genome assembly GCA_022839385.1 of Asparagus kiusianus. Lineage (NCBI taxonomy): Eukaryota > Viridiplantae > Streptophyta > Magnoliopsida > Asparagales > Asparagaceae > Asparagus > Asparagus kiusianus. The sequence continues at coordinate 328,366 of BQKN01065036.1, forward strand.
CATTCCGAGGTCCTGCCGTTGTCCCGCCGTTAACTTTTCGTCCGAACTCGGATTCGACTGATTTCGGATGCGTTGGAATTCTGACGGTGAGCTCTGTAGATCTCATTGGTTGGATTATCAGTGGGATGATCGGGACATGGCGGGCGTTGGTCCAACTGCGGTGGTCGCGGGGTTTTCGGTCAATCCGTATCCCCGTGATTCTAACATTTGTTGGCTCACGTAGTTCGTCGGTTCACTTCAGGCGCTCACCGACGTCATTTGAACTCTTGTGAACCGGGTAGTGACGTTCAACCGTCGATCGTTAACACTGAGCAGTAAGTGGGGACCTATCGGCAATTTTTGACGCCTACATCATCAGTTCAGCATTGCAATCTGGCAGCCACAAAATTCCCTTGTATCGCTTTCACAAAAGAAGATATGTAAGTCAGGAATTCGAAACATGATAGGCCTCTATATTTCACCGGATATATTGGCTCGAGCGTCATCAACCGGATCCAAGTCGACCTGGGTTCCGTTGTCAGCATTATACCACTACGATTGATGTACCACCTCGGAATTCCCGCCAGCAAGCTAGCCTCCATGGGAACTGTCATCTACGGATTCAATACTAGTGGGTCGAGATGGTTAGAAAAAATTTGGGTGAAGTGTCAACTCGGAGATTTGAAGTCGGAAGTCACCTGCTATGTGATTGATGCGGAGACTTCCTATAACTTACTGTTGGGTCGTCCATAGATCCACAGTAATCTTATAGTTCCCTCCATCCTCCATCAGTGTCTGAAATATGTAGACACTAATGATGAGGTCAAGACGGTGGTCGCGGATAAGCAACCATTCAAGGGGTTAGAAAATTACTTTACTGACTCCCTTCTTTATGGTGCCGAATCTGATACTGAACCATCGGCCCATGGCACGAACAGCGGAGAAGAAGCTGATACCGAAGCTGGGCTCGATTATAATGAAGGTCTTGTATTGAATGACATTGAAACTCTTATAATCAATCTTGACGGTGGTAATTTGTCGGACGAAAGTTGTAACTAGCAACTTGCCGATGAAATAATAAATGATGATTTAGATTACTCGTGTTGTCTCGATGATGTACTGCACAAACTATATGATAACCCAGACTTACACATGCCACTTCGTTCATCCTGCACGACGACGAAATATCTTCAAGGTTCAGTCGGAACGACTGTAATCCTACCTGCGAAGACAGGGGGTAAAAAAGAAATAATCTTTGGAAGGGGAAAACCATCCCCAACCCCTGATCTCTTCTTGGACACCAACTCAGATGATGAGGGACCTGGACAACATTTCTCTAGGTATAGTTCACAAGCAAATGATTACATGGAAAAGCAAGGATATAACCTAGCACTTGGTGAAGGTCTCCGCTTCGGTCAAGGATTCAGGGTTCCACCCCGGCCTACCTATGTACCGAAAGGGAGACCTAATAATTATTACAGCCATAAAAGAGGTCTAGGTTATGTTTCGTCATCTGATGATGAAAATCATCAGCAGATCATTAGCCAGCTAATAAATAAGAGTGGGCATTCATCCAATGCTTCAACCTGGGATTCTGATGTAAGCATTGGAGAAAGATTCAAAACCCTAATGTCGAACATGGCGACAGTTGATCCGTCCACAACGGAAGGAGATGACCACTTGCCCACTTGGGAAGATCCCTGGATACATTACATGAATATCCAATACGGCGATCGATTTGAGCAAAAAGAACCACCTACTGAGGATAGAGTAATCCAAGTTAATATGGGTGACGAAAGTAATCCAAAACCTATATTTATTAGCAGTGATCTTCCACCGGATGAGAAAGAAGAATTAATCGCCCTCATTAGAGAGTATATCGACGTTTTCGCTTGGAATTACGAAGATATGTCGGGACTCGACCAAAATGTAGCAATGCACAGCCTTAACATTAAACCGGATGTTAAACCTGTCAAACAACAACAAAGACGGTTTCGTCCGTAAATTATGAAGGCAATAGAAACTGAAGTCAAAAAACTGATTGATTCAGGATTTGTCAAAGAAGAACAACATCCTGAATGGTTGGCCGATATCATTCCAGTCCTTAAAAAGAACAAAAAAATCAGAATCTGTATTGAATTTAGAGATCTAAATACAGCCTGTCCTAAAGATGACTTTCCTCTACCAATCACAGATGTCATTATTGACAACACATGCGGAGAGAATGTCATTTATGGATTGATTTTCTGGATATAATCAAATCAAGATGCACCCGGACGATGAAAAGCATAAGCATTCAGAACACCCCTTGGCGTCTTTTGTTATACTATTATGCCTTTCGGTTTGAAGAACGCCGGTGCTACGTACCAACGAGCAATGATGAAGATCTTTCAAGAGCACCTTCGAAAGACCGTTGAATGCTACATTGATGACCTTATCGTTAAAAGTCGTGATAAAAGCGACCACATTAACGATTTGAAGATGATGTTCGATCTTATGAGGATTCATCAATTAAAGATGAACCCGACTAAGTCCTTCCTTGAAATGTCCAGCGGTAAATTTCTTAGATTCGTCGTCACCACAAAAGGTATTCATATCGATCCTGATAAGGTGAAGGCGATACATGAACTACAACCCCCGAGGAATCTTAAAGAACTCAGAGGGCTATAAGGTCGATTGGCATATATCGTCGGTTTATTTCAAACCTATCCGAAAAATGTCAACCGTTCTCAAAACTCACAAAGAAAGGCGTATCGTTCATTTGGGATAAAACATGTCAAAAGACGTTTAAAGATATTAAAACATATCTAGCAAATCCACCTATCCTCATTGCACCAAAATCGGGCAGACCGTTTTTGATTTACGTCAAAGCGACGAGCTATTCGTTAAGTGTATTACTCGCACAAGATGACGATAACGGTCACGAACAAGCGGTATATTATCTAAGTCGCACATTGGTGGGAGCTGAACCTCGTTATCCGATGATCGAGAAAGAATGTCTCGCCCTAGTATTTGCAATCCAGAAAATACGACATTATTTAGTTGGACAGACAATCTATGTCATCTCCAACATAAACCCAATCCGAGTATTTATGACCCAGCCAGCCTCCATGAATTGGCGTTTGGCTAGGTAGGCTCTACTCTTATCGCAATATGATTTGTATTTCAAGCAACAAAAATCAGTTAAGGGACGAGCTATTTACGATCTTCTGACGGAAAATCCTACAAAAGATATAGTCGAATTGTACAACGATCTGCCAGATGAAACTCACGAAGTTAATACCACTTCATATCAATAAGTGTGGCAATTATACTTCGATGGGGCTTCCCGAGCAACCAACGTGGCAAATGCACCTGGATGTTCTAAAATCTCCTTAGGAGTGGGGGTCGTTTTAGTTTCCCCGAAAAAGCATGTCTTACCTAGAGCATACTCATTGACCGAACCATGCTCTAATAACGTGGCCGAGTATAATGCATTAATAATTGGACTTAATTTTGCCAAAGAGCTGGGGTCAAATACCTTGAAGCTTTTGGGGATTCTCAATTGGTAGTCAATCAGATACGAGGAGAGTATGAAGTTAGAAATCGGGACCTGATTCCATACCGCCAGGTAGCCATCGAGATGGCAAGCTCGTTTGAAGAATTTTTTATCGAATATGTTCCACGTCTCCAAAATGCATATGCAGACACCTTGGCGGCATTGTTAGTATCTCTAGCTCAGCCTCCTAAAACAGAATAATTAATTACAGTGAGAACTCACCAGCTTATTGTTCCAATCTACGATTCGGTTGCCAAAGAAGCCCACTCAACAAGAGTTGAACCCGAAGTTCAAGATTGGCGTTTCCCTATTATTGATTATGTCCTACATGGTATCTTACCTAAAGACGTAAGAGAAAGGGATTCGATTAGGCGAAGAGCACCGAGATTTTACTACAACGCTGCAGCACAAATGCTGTATCGACGGTCGTACGATGGTTTATTACTCCGTTGTTTATCCAATAAAGAAGCGGAACAAGCACTCAAAGAGGCGCATGATGGGACATGCAGTGCACATCAACCTGGTCCTAAACTCTGTGAACGACTTAGGAGAATTGGATATTACTGACCAACTATGGTAAAGGATGTAGTCGACTACACCCGACGATGTCAAGTATGTCAATTACATACAAATTATATGCACCAGCCTCCAGAGCATCTACACCCGTCAGCAACGTCATGTCCATTTGAAACTTAGGGAATGGACATTGTAGGTCCTATTTTCCCGCCTTCAGTTAAAAGGGACCGTTTCATTCTAGCAATCACCGATTACTTCTCGAAATGGGCAGAAGCAGTTCCGCTTAAAGAGGTAAAGACGAGTGATGTTATCAAATTTATTAAACACCACATCATATATCAGTATGGTGTCCCGAGGCGAATAGTGCACGATAATGGTTCTCAATTCGTTAGCAACGCATTTATCAAATTCTGTGGCAAATTCGGAATTAAGGACGTTTCATCAACTGCTTATAATCCCACAGCTAACGGATTGGCCGAAGCTTTTAACAAGACTATTATCAAGATTTTAGCAAAACTTGTGAAAACCAATAAACGAGATTGGGACGACAAACTCGGCGAAGCCCTGTGGGCTTATCGTACAACTATCCGTACGCCAACTGGAACAACCCCATATTCCTTAACATATGGGTTTGAAGCCATCCTTCCGTTGGAAATACAAATTCCTTCCCTCCGTATCGCTCTCGCAACGGGAATGACGACGGAAGAACATCACCAGAAACGTCTCGAGGAATTAGAAATGTTAGATGAAAAGCGCTTGGAAGCTCAGCAACATATCGGGTTTTATCAAGCTAGAATTTCCCGGGCTTTCGATAAAAAAGTCCGACGATGGAGTTTTAAAGAAGGAGATCTGGTTCTTGTCGTTCGAAGGCCTATGATTCTCAACTCTAAGAAGAAAGGGAAATTCCAACCCAAATGGGAAGGGCCGTTCGTAATAGAAATAGTCTATTCAAACGGTGCGTATCGCCTAATTACCCAGGATGGTAACAAGTTAATGATGCCAATAAATGTGAAGTTCCTAAAAAAGTATTATTCGTAATATGTTCAAGATAACCTATGCAAAACGATCCTAGAGAATCCTGTATAGGATATTTCGGGATAACCCGAGGTCAGTTGATTGTTCTAAATAAGAAACTAATCATTTGAATAATCCGTTCTTGATTATTATAAATAATTAAGATTTTCCTACAGCTGTTGTTGATATAAGATTCAATGACAGAATACAACTAATCTTTCCTCACAAAACCCCTCAACGATCAAATTGATCGATGGAGGGTCCATCGAAATTCGTCATGAATTAAAATTCTCCAAACTCCCATTGTACTTGTATTCTAACATTCCCAATGTTGAAGTTATGATACAATGTGAAATTTTCAAGTTATCGGTCCATATCAATCGCCGAATCACTTCATGTCAAATTCTTGTATCTGACATCAAAAAAAAAATTCTCACTGAGTAATTTGTACAAATCACAAACCCATTATTATTTGTACCCCATTCATGTTCCCTACCTGGTCAAACCTTACTACAGTTAGGACCAAAACCAAAATCCCCTCTTGATTCCTACCATGAACAAGAGGTCCACAAATTGAGCGATCAAACCTTCCTACAGTCAGGATCGTCTCAAAACTTCCACCTGGTCAAACCTTACTACAGTTAGGACCACAACCAAAATTCCCTTTCGATTCATTTCACGAACGAGTGGTCTACTTTTGAATTGAATAATCAAACCTTATGACAGTCAGAATTATTCAAACCATTTCAGATTCTCTAAGTGGAGATCCCACTTTGAGTTTATTTTGCACCAGGAGATAGAATATAAAATTCTTCCTCTCCAATTTTGGGTTTATCTCTACCAACAAACAAGAGACCAGGAGATAGAATATAAAATTCTTTTTCTCCGATTTTGGGTTCATCTCTACCAACAAACAAGAGATTGAAAGATAGAATACTCAATTCTTTCTTTATAATATTGGGTTCGTTGTCCTATATAGGAAACGCAACCTACTTACATTTTAAAATCCATGTCGTTCACACATGGGGGATGTTATCTCTATCCCTTAATAGAGATAAGTCTACATATAACACATGTAGCCTACATATTCAATATTATAGTTTAAAGTCTAAAAGAGTTTAATTCTTTTAGCCTAACGTTATATGTGGAACGGATTTAGATAATTCACATACTAGTCTGATTCAAACGGTAGTCTGTAAAGGCATATCAAATCCGTTGATGGCTGAGGATTTGCCAAAAATCCTATAAGTGTTATGGTTATTTATTCTAAACAAGAATGAGTAATCATAATAAAATATCAATCAGCAAAAGAGTTCACTATATTGACCAAAAGCATTCAAACAAAACTACAAAAAAATATATGTTCTCAAATTACAATAGTTTATAATGACGGATTTGATCCTCTAGTTGGGAGAGCTCTGTCACATAAGCTAGTTCGAGCTCAGGTATCAAGTTAGCTTTAAAGCGTTCTTCATCAACGCTTTGAATCCTGGCAACTTCTTGTTCCTTGTCGGCGAAAATCTTGTCTTGAAGATTCAGCTGCCAAAATAGATTCTCCTCAGCTTGAGTTACCTCCACCAGATCGGACTCCAAAACTTCATGAGCATCCCTAGCTTTCGCAAGTTGCTCTTCTAATCAGGCCATCTCTGCTCGACTCGATTCTAAGTCACGATACAGGTCAACCTTGATCTGTGTCTTCTTGGCAACACTCACCCTGAGTTGATTAATGCGGGTTTTTAGCCTTTGAAGTTCAGATTCAGCGGATCTCTGAGAATCACGCCATGCATGCAATCTCGAGTCCAATCGAGGAGCGATATAAGAAGGCGTGCCATTAACATAAAGGTTCTACAAGTGTTCAACGTTTCATTTAAGGTCGGCTAAGTAAGCTTCGATCGAGTCGGATAATTCAGCGTATCCGTATTCCCTAATTCCTGATACGTGGCGATCGAGAGATCTCCTAAAATGTTCGAAAGATGAGCCTTTAAGGATAATTTGATCAACCATGGTGTTTAAGAAAGTGACGAAACTTTGGATATCAACGCAAATGACAACTTTGTCCGGGTCTTCATCCATTAACAAAGCTTGAATACGTTCAGATAAGGGTGAAAGAGCTACAAAGAGAACAAATAGAATAAGTGTAATGTATATACGCTCGCACATAGCAACGAACGCAAACATATCAAGTCCACTAGAATATATCGCAACTGAGTGACCTTGGCTTGTCGAGGCTGTAGCAGGTTCTACAACAATCGGAATTCGTTTAGGAATAACGCTTGTTGGTTGACTCACTGCATCAGACGATTGCCCAATTGAAGCCTCCAACGGCTTCGGGTCTAAATCGATAAATCCTTGAGAAACAAATTCAATAAATGAGAAAAAGATGAATAAACGCTCTACAAGTATGAATCCGACTACGAAACACATTACAGACGAAACGTACCAAGCTGAACAGAAGTTGCAGTAAGTTGCTCTTCCACGGTAGCCTTCGACCCTCCAACTTCATGAACAACTAGAGTCGGATCAGAAGTCACAACAGGCTCAGTTTTGATAGCGTCAGAAATCAGAGGAATAATAGCTGACGGTTCAACTCTAGCCGGGGGACCTGTCAAAAGCAGGAAACCTAGGCCCGCATACACCAATGATAGTAGACGCATCAACTTCATTCTTTGGTCCTACGTCTAAAGTTCTTATTTAGTCATTAAAATAAGAAATAAGAGCTTAATTGAAAACTTAAGTTCGAAAGCATATACCCTCTGACGTGCCTACTTCAGTGGAACCAACTCTAGCAGTTGGTCCTACGGTAGCAGCCGGATCTTGAGCTGACAGCAGATCGGAAATGCGCTGATGGTCATCTTCAGAAATATCAAGGTTAAAATCATATTCATTGAAGTCTCCAATCTCCGCATCGCCAGTAATTTCTTGGTCTCTTGGCTCATTGGCAGGAATATCTATTAAACAGAAAGACCCATCGGTACATATATAGGAGTATGAAGGAATCAAAGCAAATAAAACTAAGGTTACCTTCAATGATAGTTGCGGGATCAGCAGCGCTACTACTCGCACCCATCTCCTTTAGTTTAACTAAAAGAAGATAAAGCGCACAAGTTAGTAGAAGAGGAACATGTTCCGATTCACTTATTTTTCGAAAGCGCCCTCCAAACGAGAAAACATTGTACTTGTCTCAGTGGCTGGTGAGGTCGACGCTGTAGCTGGAGGAGTAGTGGTGTCCATACTGAGTGGCTCTTCACCCATCGCTTTATGTACTTGTTGAGTGAAGCTTGGTTCATCAACATTCATTAAGCCAGGGGAAGAGGGTTCGTCCAGAAATTCTCCTTCTTCTTGCTCACCTGCTACAGAAAAATAATGAATAAGATTTTATAAAAAAATAAGATAATAAAAAGAGATGAGAATGAAATTCCACCTCCTGTGCCAACCGGAAGATCTTGAGTAAACCCTTCTTCGAATAGAGGAGGAAGTTTGTGTTGTCGATGGGCAGTCTTCTTAATTCTCTTTGACAAGCGTGTATCTCTTGGAACTTCGGAGCTTTCGTGACGAAATTTGGTGCGTAGTTCAGTTCCTTGAGCGGGGCGGGGTTGAGCCTCAGAAAAAGCAGGAGATCAGGATCTCTTTCTGCTAATGAGCGGGGTGACATCTTCTTCCTCTTCTTCTTCCTCTTCTTCCCGCACAGGCAATCTAACGGTCATCTTGTTGGAAGACGACAAAGGAATATTCTTTTCCTTTATTTGTATACCTTTTGAAGGAGTACCTGGTGATTAGGGTGAAGAAGCCCGACGAGTTCTATGGGCTACAGGAGAAAGAGGAATGTCAGCTTCTGCCTCATCTCTGGTCTCATCTTCCTCACTAGATGTTTCAAATTCATCACTCTCTTCGGAATCAGCTATTTGCTTTCCTTTACAGGAATATGTAGCGGGTCCGTTTCCTCTCCTGGAAGGTATAACTCTTCGAACTACGACTTCCGCTTCTAGTTCAGAAATCTTTTTCTTCGTAACGGGCATGTTGGCGGCTAAAATCCACCGGCAGTAGAGAAAAGTTGTATGAAGATCAGGCTCAGCGACAGGTAAGCTAAATTGAGCTTCTGTGCAGCCAACAACATTCCAAAACCAAGCTCGTACTCCATCGATAAGGCCTCCGCAGGTCGTTAGCCATTTATTCGGATTCCCGACATATAGTTGGTCGTAGCCGAATTGTCGCGCAAAACGGTAAGGAAAATAAGGCTCGATTCTGCATATGTTTCTTGACCGGAAAATATTATAGCCTGGTCGAATGTTCATAAGCCAGTGAAAACTTCCCATGTTGAAGAAGTCCTGCTGGTTCCAGGCATTTCCTCATCAATGAGCGTGTCATTATACGCACCGGAAAATCGGGGGAAACATTTATAAAATTCCCAGCACTTAGCATTCCTGAACTACCTTACCTTGTCAGGCCATTGTTGGGAAGGATTCAACCACTTACATCCTTCTAAAAGCTACAGTAGAGGAATTTCTGGATCGGATACATCAGGAGCTGACATCATGTCGGTTCGGTGGAGGACCAACCACGCCATCAGATATGTGTATGGTAGTTCAACTCTTGACATGGGAATCTTACTCGAAGGCTTAGCATCCACTTTTGTAAAAGTGTTGGCTAAATTGCACAGACCGCTATGGATGTCAGCAATCATGGCAGAGAGTAAAGATAATCTACCCCCGATGGCTAATTGGACAGCTGGAAAGAGAACCTCGAGAGGAAGGGTATCTGAAGATTGATGCGGCACTACACACCTCTTGAACCATATCGCCAAGTAGCCGAAGAGGAGAGTCTCAGGCTTCATCCTCTTTGTAGCTTCCCACAAGAAAGTTTTGAATTTTGTCCCCCTCAGAAAACCACTTTCGGATGATCCGGTCGTATAAGACTGAGCATTGATCTTTGTGATTAACTTGTTAACATCAGAAAGAGTCAAGGTAGGTGATTCACAAACGGCTTCACCAGTCGAGCTTTCGAGATTCTGGAACAAGTAATCGGCGAACTGCTTCAGACTGACTTGAGCTGCCTTCTTACTCTTTACCTCGATCCTGGCTATTGTTGTTTGGTAATGACAAGTTAATTCCCAGAGAATGTCGTAAGCAACAGAACCAGCCTTCCTCATCCTTATGAGCTGACGATTGTTGGGAAAGTATTCTTGGTAAGGAGTATTCCCCAGTGGCAATCCTGATACTTTCATCATTTCGTGGAGCGGAAGCCCTAATTCCCCGTACTTGGTGAAGAATGTATTAGTATCCGGATTATAAGACTCGAACAGAATGAGAAAGTGATCTACACTTATAGGGAGACCATGCATGCTAGCTCGTATTGGAATGTATAATCTCAAGTTCGCTAATTCTTGACCCCAACGATTGAGTACGTAGTTGGTCATCCTAGACCACCATTTGTCTGGGAGCGAGTGGACCCATCCATAACATCTGAACTTCGGGAGGGGGAACTCTCTACCGATCCGAGCAAGCCTATTCTTTACCGTGTTAGCCTTTATCATCAATTCATTCTGAGGTCCACTATCCGGTCCAAGTACTCCTGGGTGAAGACCACGAATAGTATGCCGACCACTAGAGCTAGGAGCACTAGTATCCTTGCCAATGAACCCACAATGGATGCGTTCATGGTCATCTGTCAAGTGCCACGACATCTTCTTCGAAACGGTTAAATTCCTTAATTGTAGAATCGAGTAGTGTCGAGGGAACGGAGGAAGGAACAGAAAATCCCCTTCGTGCTTATTCAACCAAGCTTCGGGACCACAACAAAGGTTATTCGGATCTTCAATCGAATCCCCAAACAAATAATCAGGTTTCTTTAATGGCTCGGTGGAGTCTCGAATTGAGGTTAAAGGTGAGTCGGTCAACAGTTGGCGCAGTGTGCGACGACTTCCTTCACGAATCAGTTCAAGAATGTTATCGTCACAACCCTCATTGAACTGGCGGGTCTCTTAGACCAGAAAATCGCCATTGAAAGAAGCGTGAAGAATACCACTCTGGCCCAGGTCTTCTCTATCTGAAAAGACTACAGAAGGGAAGTGGACTGCGAACAAAATTGGACACAATTGGACGAAGGAGAGACTAAAAGAGCAAAAATTCACTGCTCTAAGTGGCCGCGACAGTATTTACTGCTCGCGTTACCGCGGCAGTGTATGCTGCCGCGCTTAGCCTCGACAGCACGTGCTGCCGCGGTAACAGAGCAGTGGCCGTTGGCTTCGAAAAGCCACGAGTTCGAGGAAAACTCGCATCTCGGCTGTGGTACATGTCTTGATTAAACAAGATATATGTTTTATAGCATCGATCCCCTCGAAGGATGATGTCAACTCTTCCCGGATGCCTCTCAAAGGAGGCAAACGATGTTGCAAAATCATTAATTTTAAATAGAGAAAGAGTTGAAAAGTCACCTCCAAACGATGTGGCAGCAGCCTCCGTCTCCTCCGACGCCTAGGCTACAGATTTGCCCTTGGGACTTCTGGATCTCTTGGGTGACATAGTGAAAAAGAAAGGTTTTTTGACCTAGAAGACACAAAGAAGTTAGGGTTGTGTCGAGATCTCAAATAAAAACTTAACATACCAACAAAACCGAAGCCATAGGGTAGATTCCTTACCAAGAGGATGAAAAAAATCAGGCTTTGAGGGAAGAAAGACCGAAGAAAAAGCTCAAAACCAAGAAGAAACCCAAAACCCTAGATCTGGTTCGAATAGAATCACCTAAATATGAAGAGAAGGGGAGGGGAAGAGGCTTGAGAATCCTTTTATAGGGTTTTAGAGATAGTTTCGAACTCAGAGGAGCGGGCAAAAGCAACCCAAACAGACCCGATACTTGAGCTTTTAAAGCCTAACGACCGCCTCGATGCGCGCCAGTCGACGCAGACGCGCATTAGCGTGCCAGTCTACACTGATGCGCATTAGCGCGCTAGTCGACGCTGACGCGCACTAGCGTGTCAGTTTGCGCTGATGCGTATTAGCGCGCCACTTAGCACTGACGCGCAAAAACACTACACGCACATAAGGATTCCACGGGTATTTGAACACATACATCTCTCATTGTATTTGGAATATATACCCGACCACTCCGATGAGTATATGAGTATAAATTGCATCTCCTTGAACCTCCCAACGGGTATATGAGGTTAAACTATTTCTCGAACACTCCAATAAAGTATGAGTATAAACTATTCCTTCGCCAGCTCTAATTCGAGACTTCGACAACGGCCAAGCGATAAACGCAATACCGCAAGAATTTTAGCTATTCTACAAAGCACTGAGTAGACTAAAAGATGAAGAAGTCAAGAATTGAAGTTGTTCATAGATTCTTCTACATAATCTCCTCAATAAAGTACTGAAGAAATTACAAGAAAAATTATCCAAAGTGTCCTAGACTCCTCTCTAAAAGAACGAGTCTGAAATACTTTGAAGGGGGTATCTGTAGGTATCAAAAAATGCTTACGGACATTCAAATACTGCTTAAGACAAAGAGAAGACGATAAACGCCGTTATCTTAGTCAGAGTTGATCATCCAAAGGAAGCGAAACAACATAAAAGAACAATGTACACACCAACGATAAAATACACTGACAGGCAGCCCATGGTGACGTACCTAAGGCGCAACAGTCCATGGTGACGCGCCTAAGGCGCGGCAGTCCATGGTGACGCGCCTATGGCGCGTAAGACCAAGGTGACGCACAAGTTATAAGGAGCTGCCGCGACGGTTACAAAACAGTTACAGGATGATTCTTCAAAGTCCACGTGGTGCCATGATAAAAAAGAAACATGTGCTGATGTGGACAAGCGGTTAAACCACGAAAAAAGTGGTTAAAAGACGTGGGAGGACGGTTTCAAGCATGAGGAGAACGTGGCTGTAACGGCTTCTTTGGCCACGCCAGTCCACACTGGCACGCCAATAGCCGTGACAGTGCAGACTGACGCGCCCAAAGAGTGTACACTTAGTCAGTTATATTGCCTCCATTTCCACTATTGTGCACTCCAATCCCTATAAATACCTCCCTAGACACGAAATAAAGGACAGATAGCAGATTGGAGCATAGAGACTTAGGCTTTTGATAATTTTGAGGAAGAGAGAGAGAGTCTTCATCTTTCATAAATAACGTTTGGTGATTCCTAAAGATCTAAGCTCAGACTTGATCTTTAGAAGAGCGAACATCTTACATCGATAAGATATTCGCTTTAAATTCCTACTTCGATAAACGAAGGAAGAATTTCTAAACCTCTTTCACGATCTATGAATTGGTGGTCCACGAGCCAAAGCACTCCTGGCATAGGCAAAGTCTCATAAAACAGGAGTCGATAAATGATTTCTGTGTTATTTTTCAAGAGAGTTGTAATTTGTTTATTTTTCATTGTATTTCACTGTAAACGATTTAAGTTTTAATGGAATCGACAATGAAAGCAACTTTCAGCGAAAATAAGTATATCGACATTTTTGCTTGGAATTACGAAGATATGCCGGGACTTGATCCAAATGTGGCGATGCACAGCCTTAACATTAAACCGGATGTCAAACCTGTCAAACAACAACAAAGACGGTTTCATCCGTAAATTATGAAGGCGATAGAAGCTGAAGTTAAGAAATTGATTGATTCAGGCTTCGTCAGAGAAGAACAACATCCTGATTGGTTGGCTAATATCGTTCCGGTACTTAAAAAGAATAGAAAATCAGAATTTGTATTGACTTCAGAGATCTGAATACCGCTTGTCCTAAAGACCACTTCCCTCTACCAATTACAGATGTTATTATTGATAACACATGTGGATTCGAGAGAATGTCATTTATGGATGGATTTTCTGGATATAATCAAATCAAGATGCATCCGGACGATGAAAAGCATACTGCATTCAGAACACCTCTTGGTGTCTTCTATATACCGTTATGCCTTTTGGTTTGAAGAACGCCGATGCTACATACAAACGAGCGATGACGAAAATCTTTCAGGAACACCTTCGGAAGACCGTCGAATGCTATGTTGATGATTTGGTTGTTAAAAGCTATGATAAGAACAACCACATTATCGATCTAAAGACGATGTTCGATCTTATGAGGAGTCATTAGTTAAAGATGAACCCGACTAAATCCTTCCTTAGAATGTCCAGCGGTAAATTTCTTGGATTCGTCGTTACTACAAAAGATATTCATATCGATCTTGATAAAGTGAAAGCGATACATGAATTGCAACCCCCGAGAAATCTTAAAGAACTCAGAGGGCTGCAAGGTCGATTGGCGTATATCCGTCGGTTCATATCGAATCTTTCCAGAAAATATCAGTCGTTCTCTAAACTCACAAAGAAAGGCGTGTTATTCATCTGGGATGAAGCTTGTCAAAAAGCATTCGAGGATATCAAAACATATCTAGCGAATCCGCTTATTCTCGTCGCACCGAAATTGGGCAGGCCGTTTTTGATTTATGTCAAAGCGACTAGCCATTCGTTAAGTGCATTGCTTGCACAAGACGGCGATAACGGTCACGAGCAAGCTGTGTATTATCTAAGTCGTACACTGGTAGGAGCTGAATCTTGCTATCTGATGATCGAGAAAGAATATCTCGCCTTAGTATTCGTGATCTAAAAAATGCGATATTATTTAGTTGGACAAACAATTTATGTCATTTCCAACGTAAACCTGATTTGAGTATTCATGACCCAACCGGCCTCTATGAATTGACGTTTAGCCAGGTGGGCTTTACTCTTATCCTAATATGATTTGCATTTTAAGCAGTAAAAATCAGTTAAAGGACAAGCTATTTGCAATCTTTTGGCGGTAAACCCTACAAAAGACTTAGCCAAATTGTATGATGATCTGCCGGATGAAACTCATGAAGTTAATACCACATCACATCAACAAGTGTGATAATTATACTTTGATGGGGCTTCCCGAGCAACTAACATAGTGAGTATGCCCGGATGTTCTAAAAATTTTTCAGGAGTGGGAGTCGTTTTAGTTTCCCCAAAAAAACATGTATTGCCCATAGCGTACTCGTTGACCGAACCATGCTCTAATAATGTGGCTGAGTACAATGCATTAATAATTGGACTTAATTTTGCTAAAGAGCTGGGGGTTAAATACCTCGAAGCTTTTGGTGATTCTCAACTAGTAGTCAACCAAATACAAGGAGAGTATGTGATACGAGTTGCCGTGCAAGCACCCTTTGGTCGCGGAATTACCAAAAGATGGGTTAAGAAGAAGACAACTAAACACAAGAATAATTTAGTATGGCGAAAGAAAATACCTTCTCTAGATTATGAAGAATCAACTATTACAAATCTCTCCCTCACAATCTCACTAGAATTAAGAACAACCTCTCAATCCTCTCTAAACCCTAATACAAAGATTAGAATCTCTCTTTGAATCTAAGATGATCTAAGAATGCTTAGCAACCCTAAAATAATCCTTTATATAGGTGTACAAACGTGGATGGTAATTTGGTAAATAACCAGACCAAACCCTAACAGGAATTCGTGTAAACAGAAACCCAAACGAACCAGGAAACTGTCAATGAGTCGACTCATGACTGAGATGAGTCGACTCATGACCTCATATGAGTCGACTCATAACTGATGAGTCGACTGGTCAGAAATTTTTGACAACTAGGCTTGATTTTGTGAGTCGACTCATAACAGGCATGAGTCGACTCAACCTGATGAGTCGACTCGTGTACATGCATGAGTCGCCTCACGAGCTGAAAACTGGATTCTTCGAATCTACTGCTCGTCGTCTCGTTCCACGCTTCCACCTGCGTTCCATTGTACTGTTTTACACCCCTATTCTTATTCTATTATGAGAATCATCTATCCTCAAGCTCCCATGAGGATCGCTAAGTTCCAAAGAGAAGATACACCTGTATCATGGGTCCCCTCTTTAAGAACTTGAAGTCCCATTCAAGTTAGAACTTTTGCTGAGGAAACTCTCGAGCTCCTCCATCTTTTCTGCACCACCTGGCCTTGCTAGGAATCCGGTCTCGATGTTCGATCGGAAACTACTCATTCGTCCCGTGTCTCGTTGTAGTCACCGCTCGCTCTAAGTTGCAATCCTTTGTCGATGGCTTTTTTGGAAGTCTAATGCATAGCGAGACAAACTTCTTGCTTGCATTCACTAGTCTCTTCG
The DNA here is from genome assembly GCA_022839385.1 of Asparagus kiusianus. Classification (NCBI taxonomy): domain Eukaryota; kingdom Viridiplantae; phylum Streptophyta; class Magnoliopsida; order Asparagales; family Asparagaceae; genus Asparagus; species Asparagus kiusianus. Next base: position 344,558 of record BQKN01065036.1, read on the forward strand.
CTCGCGTCACCGTCCCCAAGTTTGTCTCTCTCGGAAGAGATGCCGAACGAAATATGAACTTTTCACCATCCTTAGTGAAGGTGTGCTTCTGAGCCCGCCTCTCATAGATCGCATATCTATCCCATAAATATGGATTGCCTAGTATAATCTGACAAACATCTAATGGAACGACGTCGCACGTGACCTCGTTAATATACGACTCGTGGAGCGCAAATCTGACAGTGCATTGATTAACTACACTCAGTTTCTCCTCCTTCTGAATCCACCCCAATGGATAGGGCTTCGGATGCTTGACCGTCTTCAGACCCAGCTTCTGAACCAATGCCTCGGATATCAAGTTCTTCTCGTTGCCTGAATCAACAATAGCATCAACCAAACTGGTCTTCACTTGTAACTTAAGAACAAAGAGTTGCTCTCTCGGGTCGTCGTCCTCTTTCGTGGTCTGCTTCCCCATCATAAGATTGAGACTACCGTTGGGCTCTGTCATCCCCGGGACTTCTTTCAGACCTTGATCTATCATGTATGTCTTTTTCTCCTCATTCCTCTTCAACCCTCTTGGCTTCATATGAGGATACTTCTTCCAGCACCGATCAGCTTCGTGCCCTGTCTTCTCGCAGTGATTACAAATCAGTCTTGCTTTCCCTGGATCACCCTTCTTCTTCTCCTCCTTAGCTTAGGAACCACTAGACTCACATCCCGTCTGTTTGGAGTCTCCTTTAGCCTCATTGCCCTTCTTTTGCTTACCCTCGAGGGCAATAGCCTTCACGCTCGCCTCTGCAATAGTCTCGACCGTGAATAACTTCATCTCCTTTCGGATGTAATCGCTCAAACTCGCTATATACTTCATAAACACGGAATATTCCTCTGTCGTAATATTAAGGACCATCGCCTGCTGTTGGAACTCCATTATGTATTCTTGAACGGTTTGATTGACCCTTTGGTGTAAGCCGTACCACTTGTACCAACGCTCTTCAAGGAATTCCACCGGGTAGAACTGCTTCCTCAGTAACTCCTTGAACTTGTTCCACGACACCACCTTCTTTTCCTACTTGCAGTAGGATTTCCACCACGTCAACGCATACCCTGAAAGCTTTAAAGTCGCGAACACAATCTTCTCTTTTGACGAATAGCCATAAAGAGTAAAATACGTCTCCATCTGTTCGATCCAGTCATCAAGCCTCTCGACGTCAACACTCCCATCATAAACAAGAATCTCTACTCTGAAATCAATCTTTAGATTCTGGTAAGGATTCTTACCCCCTTGATGCGGTGCAGCCTTGACTGTCTCGTCCTCCTTGTCGAAGCTTGAAAGCTCGCTCTCTCCACCGGACTCGATAGGTTTCTTCTTAGACTTAAAAGAAGATTCCCCCTTTTCGTTCCCTCCTTGGATGAGACCGACGAGTTTTGTGAGCGTCGACCCTATCGTCTCGATCTACTTCTCCAATGCATCAATCCTCGCTGAATTATCTTCTTCAACCATCTTCTCCTTCCTTAAGATCTGGACTCCTTCCAATGAAATAAGGATCTCGCCAAGCTTCTTGTATTAGGATTGAGTAAGGACCATACACAAGATGCCCCCCTCACCGGATCTGATGCTCTGATACCAACTTGATACGAGTTACCGTGCGAGCACCCTTTGGTCATGGAATTACCAAAAGGTGGTTTGAGAAGAAGACAACTAAACATAAGAACAATTCAGTATGGCAAAGGAAAATATATTCTCTAGATTATGAAGAATCAACTATTATAAATCTCTCCCTCACAATCTCACTAGAATTGAGAACAACCTCTCAATCCTCTCTAAACCCTAATACAAAGATTAGAATCTCTCTCTGAATCTAAGATAATCTAAGACTTTTTAGATACCCTAAAACAATCCTTTATATAGGTGTACAAACGTGGATGGAAATTTGGTAAATAACCAGACCAAACTCCAACAGGAATTCGTGTAAACAGAAACCCATACGAACCAGGAAACTGTCGATGAGTCGACTCATGACTGAGATGAGTCGACTCATGACCTTATATGAGTCGACTCATAACTGATGAGTCGACTTGTCAGAAACTTTTAACAACTGGGCTTGATTTGGTGAGTCGACTCATGACAGGCATGAGTCGACTCAACCTGATGAGTCGACTCATGTACAAGTATGAGTCGACTCACGAGCTGAAAACTGGATTCTTCGAATCTGTTGCTCGTCGTCTCGTTCCACGCTTCCACCTGCGTTCTACTGTACTGTTTTACACCCTTATTCTCATGGTATTATGAGAATCATCTATCCTTAAGCTCCCATGAGGATCGCTAAGTTCCAAAGAGAAGATACACCCGTATCAGTATGAGGTCAGAAATCAAGACATGATCTCATACTACCAGGCAGCCATCGAGATGGCGAGTTCGTTTGAAGAATTTTTCATCAAATATATTCCACGTCTCCAAAACACATATGCAGATGCATTAGCGGCATTGTCGGTATCTTTGCCACAGTCTCCCGAGACAGAACAATTAATTATAGTGAGAACTCACCAGCTTATTATGCAAATCTACACTTTGATTGTCAAAGAAGCACACTCAACGAGAGTGGAGCCCGAAGCTCGGGATTAGCGTTTTCCCATCATCGATTATGTCCTACACGACATTTTACCTAAGGACGTAAAAGAAAGGGATTCGATTCGACGAAGAGCACCAAGATTTTACTACAACACTACGACACAAATATTGTATCAACGTTCGTATGATGGTCTATTACTCCATTGTCTATCTAGTAGAGAGGCGGAAGATGCACTCAAAGAAGCGCACGATGGAACATGTGGTTCATGTCAACCCGGTCCTAAACTCTACGACCGACTTAGGAGAATAGGATATTACTGGCCAATCATGGTAAAGGACGTAGTTGATTACGCACAATGGTGTCATGCGTGTCAAGTACATGCAAATTATATGCACCAGCCTTCGGAGCATTTGCACCCATCAGCGACATCATAGCCATTCGAAACATGGGGAATGGACATTGTAGGTCATATTTTCCCACCTTCAGTTAAAGGTGACCGCTTCATCCTGGCGATCACCGATTACTTCTCAAAATAGGTCGAAGCAATTCCACTTAAAGAAGTAAAAAAGAGCGATATCGTCAAATTCATTAAACACCATATCATATATAGATATAGTGTCCTAAGGTGAATAGTGAATGACAATGGTCCTCAATTCGTCATCAACGCATTCATCAAATTCTGTAGTAAATTTGGAATTCAAGATATTTCATCGACTGCTTATATGCCCACAGCTAACGGATTGGCTGAAGCTTTCATTAAGACTATTATCAAATTTTTGGCAAAACTTATAAAAGTCAATAAACAGGACTGGGACGATAAACTTGGTGAAGCTCTGTAGGCTTATCATACTACTGTACGTACGCCAACTGGAACAACCCCATATTCTTTGATATATGGGTGCGAAACTGTCCTCCCTTTAGAAATACAAATTCCCTCTATTTGCATCGCTCTCGCTATGGGAATGACGACGGAAGAACAACATAAAAAATGCCTCGAATAATTAGAGATGTTAGATGAGAAGCACTTGGAAGCTCAGCAACAAATTGAGTTCTATCAGGCTAGAATTTCTCGGGCTTTTGATAAAAAAGTCCGACAACAAAGTTTTAAGGAAGGAGACCTGGTTCTTGTCGTTCGGAGACCTATGATTCTCAATTCTAAGAAGAAAGAAAAATTCTAGCCCAAATGGAAAGGACAGTTTGTAATAGAAACAGTCTATTCAAACGGTGCATATCGCTTGATCACTCAAGACGGTAATAAACTTATGATGCCGATAAATGGGAAGTTCCTGAAGAAGTACCACCCTTAGTGTGTTTAGGATAACCTATTTAAAACGGGAAGTTCCTAGAGAATCTTGTATAGAATATTTTTAGGATAACCCGAGATCAGTCGATTGTTTTATGATGGAAATTGGTCATTTGAATAATTCGTTCTTAATTATTATGAAAACGATCAAGAATCTCTCATGGTGGTTATCTAATTATTTCCAAAAAATAATTAAGAACCTCACGCTGTGACTTTCCAAGCAGTTTGTGAGATAAAATTCAATGACAAAAGACAATTGATCTTTCCTCACAAAACCCCCATAGTGCAATTGCGGGGGGGGGGGGGGCTCGATGATTCACAACCTCGCATCACAAAATCCCTCACCGGTCGGATTAATTGACGGTGGGTCCACCAAAATCCGTCATGAATTAAAATCCTTCAAACTCCTATTGTATCTAATCTTTAACACTACTAATGTTAAAATTATGATACAGTATTCAAAAAAGTTTAATTTACTGATTCATAGCAATCACCGGATCCTTTTATGTCAAATCCTTTTGTTTGACACCAAAAACTCCCACCGAGTGATATGTACAAGTCAACATTCCCATCGTTACTTGTACCCCGCTCCCATTTCTTATTTGGTCAAACCTTCCTACAGTTAGGACCAAAGCCAAAATCTCCTCTCGATTCCTTTCATGAACGAGAGGTTCACTTTCAAAACTGAGATTCCTTTTTGACAAACGAAAGGGCCTCAATTCCATTTGAACAATTTAGCCTATTAAAGGAAAAATTATCTCAACTCCCACTTGGCCAGACCTTCTTACGGTTAGGACCAAAACCAAAATCTCCTCTCGATTCATTCCACGAACGAAAGGTCCACTTTCAAGTTGAGACATCAAACCTTCTGACAGTTAGGATTATTCAAACCCATCCAAATTCTCTAAGTGGAAATCCTACTTTGAGTTTCTTTTGCATCAGGAGATAGAATATAAAATTCTTCATCTCCGATTTTGGGTTCATCTCTACCAACAAACAAGAGACCAGGAGATAGAATATAAAATTCTTCCTCTCCGATTTTGGGTTCATCTCTACCAACAAATAAGAGACCAGGAGATAGAATATAAAATTCTTCCTCTCCGATTTTGGGTTCATCTCTACCAACAAACAAGAGATCAGAAGATAGAATATAAAATTCTTCCTCTCTGATTTTAAGTTCATTTTCCTACCAAGAAAATGTAACCTGCTTACATTTCAAAATCCATGTCGTTCACGCATAGGATGTGTTATCTCGATCCCTTATTAGAGATAAGCCTACATCTAATACATGTAGCCTACATATTCAACATTGTAGTTTAAAGCCTAAAATAGTTTAATTCTTTTAGCCTAACGTTATATGTGAAACGGACCTATATAATTCACATACTAGCCCGACTCAAATTGTAGTCGGTAAAAGCACATCAAATCCGTTGATGGCTGAGGGTTTGCCAAAAATCCTATGAGTATTATATTTATTTATTCTAAACAAGAATGAGTAATCATAATAAAATTTCAATAAGCAAAAGAGTTCACTTTATTCATAAAAAGAACTTTTAATACGGGAAAAGTGGCATTACAAGAGAAAAGTTTTTTTTTAATCTAAACATAACTTGTAATTATAAATTTGCCCTTCAAGTTTTGAGAGCGTTTCTGCATAAGCTTGTTCAAATTCAGCTTTCAGGTTAGCTCTTAAGGATTCTTCGCTGGTGTTCCGAGCTTGAAGGACTTCTTGTTCCGTCTCGGTAAGCCTTTTATCCTGAAGTTCCAGCTGTTGAAATAAGTCTGTTTCGACACGCTCAGCTTCAACCAGATCAAGTTTTAGGATACTCTCAGCGTCTTTAGCCTCTACAAGCTCCTTTTCCAAGCGGGCTATATGAGCTTGACGTAGTTCTAAGGATTGGAGTAAATCAGTCTTAGCCTGCACTTTCTTGGCGATACCTAATCTCATCTGGGTTACACAATTTCTCAACTTTTGAAGCTCGAGCTTTGTCGATTTTTGTGTGGCATGCCACTCTTTCAGTTTGAGATCCATTTGAGCCAATACATAAGAAGAAACGCCGCTGATCTTAAGATCCCTTAGGTGTTCAACTTGTTGTTTCAGCTGGACCAAGTAGGCTTCAATGGAATCAGCCAATTCAAGATATCCATCTTCTCTAATTCCTGCTATATGTTGATCAAGTGACCTCCTAAAACTATCAAAGGATGACCATTTATGAAGAATTCGATCAATCATGAGGTTTAGGAAATAAACAAAACTTTGGATATCCGAACAGATAAACGCCTTATCCGGATCCTCATAGGACGTCAAAGCTTTGATAGACTCAAGTAATGTTGAAGGAGGCACTACAGTAAGAGGAAAGGAAATAAGTGCACGAACGAATACTTGAATTAATGTTCGAAACTTAAAATCCAAGAGCAATGGTGAACCGAAGCGTACCTAGTTTAACAGTGGAGCCTTCAGCATGACTTTCTCGCCCCAAGGATGTTAATCCGGCTTCTTGAGTAACTGAAGTTGACTCAAGAGTAGCAGCCATCGACGTACCCGCTACATCAGTTGGAAGTACAGTCGGGACTTTTGTCAAAGTCGGATCTGAATCTATGAAGTTTC
>BQKN01065036.1:351417-378135 GCA_022839385.1 Asparagus kiusianus
ATATATATATATATATATATATATATATATACACACACACACACACACACAATGAGTATGCTGGAATATTGATCAGAAATTTGAAACAAACAATTGATAAAACTCACCAACTCTAGATGCAACAGCTGTTGACGTACCAACTTCTTCGGTTGGTCTCGCTTTTGTTGCAACGGGACTAATTTGGGGGGTGGTAGTAGCTTCTATCATCATCGGTTCTAAAGGAGTGAGAGGTTGAGATTCAGGAATTGATGATTGAATCTCAACTTCGGTTCCTGCCGACAACAAGAAGTCACGACCCTTGGGTTGATCAGATGTTCCAATAATTATAACAACATCAGTTTCAGCAACTGGTCCTATAATTCAAACACTCATATGATTATTCAAAGTTAAATGATAAAGAGATAATGAAGATTATAGAATAAAAGCCTTTACCTTCAGAGGAACTTGCTTTAGCTGAACCAACTCCAACAGTTAGTCCTGTAGCTGCACCAGGAGTTTTCCCCGATAATAAATCGGAGATATATTGATGGTCGTCCTCTGAGAGATCAAGATTGAGGTTATGCTCGTTAAAATCCTCGACCTCAGTAGCATGAGTAGTTTCTCCTCTAGCTGGTTCATTCATTGTGGTATCTACAGAATGCGCTGGATCATAAATAGCATATATACTTATATGAACTTGTACAAAACGGAGACTAGTCTTACCTTCATTGACTGGGATGGATTCGATGGCTCCACTACTTGTACCCGCTTCTTTTAGTTTAACTAAGAGAAGATAAAGTGCACAGGTCATTAGAAGAGGTATGCATTCCGACTCATTCATCTTTCGGAATTACCCTCCAAATAGAGAAATACTCGTACCTGCGCTGGGAGTCGATGGATCAACGTCAAAAGTTGTTTGCACACCAGCAATTTCGTCATTAAGTGCGTCATGCATTTTTTGAACGAAGCTGGGTTCCTGAATTTCTATACTATCGGGAGAAGCAGTGTCAGCTTGAAATTCTCCTTCTTCTTGACACCCTACAGAAATTGAGTGCGAGATAAGTTCAAGTGTTAAGAAATATGAGAACAGTAAAATAAAAATAAAGATAAATTGTTACCTTGTTCATCTAAAGGAACATTGTGGGCATATGTGGTCGAGATGCAATCTTCTTCCTTCTTTTCAATGGACGTGCTTCACCTTGAGCCCCAGATTTTTCATGGCGATACTTGGTGTGCAACTCAGTTCTAGAAGGAATTTGAGTTTGAGCTTGAGTTGAGGATTGAGATCTTTGCCTATGAGCAAAAGGCATTGTATCTTCTTCTTCCTCTTCCTCTCCACTAAGGACTTCTACCATCATCCGATTGGGATGTGTCATAACGAACCTCTTCCTCCTTCTTTTCGGAGCGTCCTGTGGTCGAGCTAGATTAGCATGGTGAGCCCTGCGAGCAACGAAAGGGTTTACATATCCTCTTTCAAAGAAAGAATCAGGGAGACCGGTCATTTCTTCTTCATTTTTCTCACCAACCTCTTCTTCCGTTTCTTTAGAACTTGATCCAGTCTCATCCGCCCCCTCAGAAGTTTTAGTCTCATCAGTCCCAAACTCTTCTTCACTATCAGCTGGACGAGCAGGTTCTTTCCCCCTTTCTGGAAGGCTCGGCGGCTTCTTTCCCTCGATTTGATAGCACAGTTTCATGGACTATTTCTGTTGCACACTGAGAGGCTATTTCTTCCTCTAATTCAAATATCCTCCTCTTTCGAGTAACAGCATTAGCACTATCAGCCACTTACAGTAAAGGAAGGTCATTTGTAGAGGAGGCGTCTCCAAAGGGAGATCAAACTCAGCATTCGTGCAACCGATGATGCTCCAAAACCAGTCTCTTGCCCCATCTATAAGTCCACCTCGAACTCTAAGTTGACGGTTCAGGTTGCCGACATATTGTTGATCATAGCTGAATTGACGAGCAAACCGGCACGTAAAGTAAGGCTCGATACGACAGACATCCTTCACCCTGAATACCAGATAACCAGGTCGGATCTTCATCAGCCATCTGAAGTAGCCGACATCAAAAATCATGTGGTTCTGTCTTGGTTCTTCAGTATCCAATAAAGTCGTATTATAAGTCCCGGAGAATTGAGGGAAACAAGGGAAGAACTCCTAACATTTGTGGACTTTAAATTGTCTAGATATATCCAACCACCGATGTTTGACCCACTTACAACCTTCAAGAGTCTGCAAAAGGGGAAGGCTTGGATCCACCATCTCAGGAGCCTGCATCAAATCTAGCCAGTGAAGTATCAACCAGGTCATTAAATAAGTGTATGGCAATTCCAGCTTTCGTATGGATATCCCAGCGGAGGGCTTCTTCCCCTCTTGAGTGAACACGGAAGCCAATTTTCATAACTCACTGTGAATATCAGCTACCATTGCAGGAAGCAAGGACAACCTACGACCTGTGGCTAATTGAGCGGCCGGATATAACACTTCAATCGGCATTGCATCGGAGGGTTGGTGGGGGACGACACACTTCTTCAGCCATATGGCCAAAAAGCAGGCTAGTAGAGTGGTTGAGTTAATCTTAACACCAGCCTACCACAAATAAGAACGAAACTTGGTGTCGTGAGGAAAACCGTCTTCTGAACGGGAGGTGTAGGACTGTGCATTTGTTCTCTCCAACAATCGGTTGATCTCATTCGGGGTCAAGGGAGATAGTTCACACACAGCTTCTGAACGACTCTCAAGATTGTTAAACAGATAATCCGCGAATTGCTTCAAGCTGATTTGGGGAGATCTTTTCTTAGCTTTAGTCTCCATTTCAGCCATAGTTATATGGTAATGGCATGTCAGCTCCCATAAGGTATCATAGGTCACGGCCGACCGATCCTTCATCCTGTTTAACTGACTGACCGTTAGGAAGAATTCTTGATACAGAACATCACCTATGGGCAATCCCGATGCTTTCATCATCTCATGTAATGGCAGTCCAAGCTCCCCATTCTTGGTGAAGAAAGTATTGGTGCCGGGATTATAAATCTTGAACAAAGCAAAGAAATGGTCCACATTGATCTATAGACCATACACACTGGCACGAATAGGAATTAATAACCCTAGTTCTGCTAATTCTCGCCCCCAACGGTTCAATACGTGTCGAGTCATTCTTGTCCACCACTTGTCTCCAAAATAGTGAACCCATCCATAACATCTGAACTTCTTAATGGGGAGTTCTCTTCCCAACGCAGCTAACCTATTCTTTACAGTGTTTGCCAGTGCCGCCTTCTCATTTTGAGGTAGATTATCTTGATCTAAGATACCGAGGTGAAGTCCTCACACAGAAGCTCTGTCACTAGAACCTGGGGTGGCCTCTCTACTAATAAAACCACAATGAACACGCTCGTGGTTTTCCGTTAATCTCCAAAACATCTCCCGATCGACTGACAAATTTCTGAATTTCAAAAGGGAATGATCCTGAGGAATCCAAGGTAGATACAAGAATGTCGACCCACTCCCATGCTACCATTGTGCAGATCTGTAAGAAATAACCTCCGGGTCCTTCATAGAATCACCAAACAGGAAATATGGCTTCCTCACACACCGGTTTGGGTCCTGCGCTGAAATTAAAGCCACGTCCATGATCAACCATCGTAGAACACGACAATCACCTCGTCGCAGAATCTCCACGGTTTCCTCATTATAGTCTGAGTTAAACTGAGGAGCTGACTCGACTAACGGAAATCCCCTCGTAATAAGAATGGGTGACACTACTTTGACACGTGACCTCACTAGCAGGGAAAATTACAGAAGAAAATGGACTGAAAAGAAAAATACACATAAATTGTGTAAGAATAGTCCTAAAGTTTTAGAGAAGGCGGTGTATCTTATTCCATAAGATAGAATCACCATCACGTAACAGGTGTGATGATTTTCATTTACCACACGTGTAAAAGGGATATGCGTTACTATGCACGAGCATTATAACGGCATATCAGAACCTTTCAAAATACGTGGGATAATATAAAATCGCCCCTGTATACTCTGAAGTATGTTTTGTCCAAGCAAAACAAACACTTTCCAGCGTTGATCCCCTCAAAGGAGGATACCGGCTCTTCCCGAATGCATCTCAAAGGATGACAAACGAGGTTTTACATACAAAGGTGGATAAATACATATAAAGCTGATAAGACGTAATTTTTAAAAGCCAAAGAAGGGTGAAAGAAATGTACCCCCGTAAGAAGCGACAACGGGATCAACCCCCTCGGTAGTTTGGGAAGCCGAACGGCCTAGGGAAACTTGAGATCTCCTCGGCGACATGATGAAGATATAATCTCCGTCGAAATCCTGCAAGAAAGTTAGGGTTTTGAGGTTAGAATCGACAAAAGGATCACCAAATACGCCCAAAGGACTACATGCATGGAGAAAAGTAAAGAAAATTAAAAATTTAGAACAAAATTAGAGGGAGAACAAAACTAAGAAAATCCTTCGGATCTTGAGAGAAATCTCTCTCCAAATAAGAGCCTTATCCAAATCAAGGATGAAGAGAGGAAGAAGAGGCCGGAAACTTGCTGAAAATCGCCAAAAAATCGTCAAAAAGCCGCTGAAAAATCGCAAAATAATTGACGTAAAGTCGACAGAAACCCTAAGTCGGGGTTTTATACCCCCGACTCGATTGTCCAAGACAGTTTCGACTGTCTCGGACAACGAGACAGTCTACACTATCTTGGATAGCGAGACAGTCTTGACAGTCTCGGTCAGCGAGACGGTCGACACTGTCTCGCTGTATAAGACAGTGACGATTGTCTTGGGTAAAATGTGTAATTTTGTGGTGTTTTCAACCTCGGTCCATGTATTAACACTCCGATGAGTATATGAGTATAAACTGCATCTCCTTGAACCTCCTAACGGGTATACGAGGTTAAACTATTTTCCGAACACTCCGATGAGTATATGAGTATAAACTGCATCTCCTTAAACCTCCCAACAGGTATACGAGGTTAAACTATTTCCTGAACACTCCGATGAGTATATGAGTATAAACTGCATCTCCTTGAACTTCCTAACAGGTATACGAGGTTAAACTATTTCCCGAACACTCCGATGAGTATATGAGTATAAATTGCATTTCCTTAAACCTCCTAACGGGTATACGAGGTTAAACTATTCCGATGAGTACATGAGTGTAAACTGATTCCCAACACTCCTACACCTTAAGAGTTTAAACTGTGTAGACTCCAGTCAATGTATGAGTATAAACTGTGTTCTTATAAAAACTGATGCATTGATAATCAATCCAATATCGATTTGGCAACAAAAGCTGAATTCACAAGTCAAGATTCCAGCTTTAGTTCAAGATCTCGACAACGGTCAAGCGATAAATATAGTACGGGAAGAATCTTAGCTATTCTACAAAGCACTGAATAGACTAAAAGATGAAGGGGTCAAGAGTTAAAGCCATTTACGGGTCCTTCTACACGATCTACTCAACCAAGTATTGAAGGGATTACAAGTAAGACCTGTCTTATCCAAAGTGCTACAGACTCCTCTATAAAGGAATGAGTCAGAAATACTTTGGAGGGAGTATCTGTAGGCTTCAAAAAATGCTGATAGATATCCAAATATAGCTCAAGGCAAAGAGAAGATCATCCAAAGATCATAAGAAATGGCCTTATGCTGTCTCGAAAAGATCGAGACAGTGTTGATTGTCTCGCACGCGAGACAGTGTTGTCTGTCTTGCCACACGAGACAGTGTCGACTGTCTCGCATGCGAGACAGTGTTGACTATCTCGCATGCGAGACAGTGTTGACTGTCTCACACGCGAGACAACTCTGAAGTGTTCAGAAACTACTGAAATAACTGCAGGACACGTGGCCATCAACTGTTCAGGAACGTGGGAGACATTGTGGGCGAGAATCACATTGATAACTACCAAAATAACGAAGTTTAGAATGTGGGAAGGCAGTTACAGAAAAAAGAGCTGGGCAGTTCAGGCTTTCCGAGACAGTTATGGCTGTCTCAGAAGCCGAGACAGTCACAACTGTCTTGCAGGCAACACCCCCCATAACGTTGTATTTTTAGTTAAAACTCTCCTGAGGGCTATAAATACCCCCTAGGACTATTACTGACAGAGAGTAGATAGAACAAAAAACTTGAGCTTTTGACGATTCCTTAAGATCTAAGCTTTGACTTGATCTTGAGAAGAGTGTTCATCTTACTTCGATAAGATATTCACTGATTTCATTCTTGCTTCTAAACGAAGGAAGAATTCCCAAAGCCTTCACAATTCAATCAGAATCTGTGAATCGATAGTCCACGAGCCAACGCAATCCCAGCACAGGTGAAGTCCTCACAAAAGCAGAAGTCGATAAACGATTTTTGTGTTATTTTCTAGAAAGTTATAATTTTCTTATTTCTCGTTGTAATTCATTGTAAGCGGCTGAAGTTTTAATGGATTCAACAATGAACACAACTTTTGAAGAAAACAATCCCGAACGAAGTGATAACGAACGTTAATGTGCTTCGTCCTCGCATGAAAAACCTGATTCTTCACCAAATAGATAGCACTCATGCTATCATAATGAATAGTGACGGACCTCTACGATATACCAAGTTCCTCCAAAAGTCCTCGAAGTAAAATAGCCTCTTTCACAGCCTCCGTAACTGCCATATACTCTACCTCCATCATAGATAAAACCACCACCGACTGTAAGGTGCATCTCCAACACACCGGCGTACGGGTCAAAGTAAATACATACCCCATAGTAGACCGACACTTATCCACATCCACGGTATAATTTGAATCAACATAGCCAATGCATAACTGCCCACCTGTAGTGTCCCGCTCATAAATCAAACCAACATTGAGCGTACCTCGAATGTACCTCAAAATCCATCTGACGGTGTCCTAATGACCCACTCCTGGATCGTGTATGTATCTCGAAACCATGCTTACCGCCTGTGACAAATCTGGTCTCGTACGTACCATCACATACATCAAGCTCCCAACCACGCTCACATATGGAGTCTTCGACATAAACTCTCAATCTTCAACTAACTTCGGTGGAAGATCACCTGAAAGCTTCAAATGGGATCCTAATGGTACACTAACTGGCTTTGTATCCATGCTAACATGAAATCACTGTAGTACCTTCTTCAAATAAGCCACCTGCGTCAAACAAATTCTATCCTTCTTCTTGTCTCTTCCGATCTCCATCCCTAAAATGCGCTTCGCCTCACCCAAATCTTTCATCTCAAACTCCTTTGAAAGCTGTGCCTTCAACTCATCTATAACAAATCTGGAAATAGAGTTAACCAACATGTCATCAACATAAAGTAACAAATAGATATACGCACCTTCTTTCAACTTGTGAAAATATATAGAAGGATCAAACTGGCTCCGAATGTACGAATGACTAAGCATAAAACCATCGAATCTCCTATACCACTATCGAGGAGACTGCTTCAAACCGTATAGTGATTTCTTTAATCTGCAAACCAATTTTTTCTTCCCTGCAGCTCGGAATCCTAATGGCTGAGTCATATATATATTTTTATCAAGATCACCATGAAGAAATACGGTCTTCACATCCAACTGATCTAACTCCAATCCATACTATGCCACCAAAGCTAGCAAAATCCAAATCGAAGAATGCTTTACCACCAGAGAGAAAATCTCATTATAATCTATTCCTTCCTCCTGTGCATAGCCTTTTGCAACCAACCTAGCCTTGAACCTTAATGGAGTGCCTTCAATGCCTTCCTTCTTCGTGTATACCCACTTGCAACCAATTACCTTCCGCCCCTTTGGAAGCTCAACAAGCTCCCATGTATCATTCTTGTGAAGAGACTCCATCTCCTCCTGCATAGCCACCTGCCATGAATCAGCCTTTGAACTTTGCTCGGCCTCTCTGAATGTAGTAAGCACCATCTCATCGATACTCTCCACCGGAAATGCATACGCAACTATGTCGGCATACCGTGTTGGCATCCGTATGTCTCTCCTCTGTCTCCGAACCGCAATAGAATCCTGAACCTGAGCCATCGGTCCCTGATCCTATACATCAGTACCCGTATCCTCCGTGTTACCGTCATGCTCACCTGGCGTCACCTCAGTCGGCACTCTAATAGATACTGTACCATCTAGGCACTGTGGAACTGTATTGATCTCTACCACCTGTGATATCTCCTCTATCAGGTCACTCTCCACCTGATGAGAGCTGGGAAGCTTTAAGATAGAAGCCTCATCGAATGTGACATCCCTAATCAGCACAATCTTTCTATCAACTGGATCCCATAGCTTGTATCACTCGACAACACACTTGAATCCTACAAATATGGCATTCCTAGCTCGAGGTTCCAATTTATCTGTTCTTTCATGATAAAATACAGGGCACCCAAATACCTTGAACTGGTCATAATCGTGTGCTGGCTCTCCCGACCACATTTTCATAGGGGTCTTCCCCTCAATCGCATATGAAGGCAGCCTATTAATGAGGTGGCTCGCATATGTAAGTGCCTCAGCCCAAAATATCTTCTCCAAACCACTCTGCGATAATAAACATCGGACCTTCTCCAGCAAAGACCGATTTAACCTCTCTACCACCCTATTCTATTACGGTGTATGACTAACCGTGAAGTGTCTCTCTATGCCCTCGTCTCGACATAGCTGCTGAAAGGGGTCAGAAGTATACTCACCACCGTTGTCGGATCGCAACGTCTTGATCTTTCTCCCAGTTTGTAATTCTAATCTATTCTTCCACTCCACGTATATATCTAGCACTTCACTCTTCTTTGCCATGGTGTACACCCAACATCACCTAGAATAGTCATCAACAAACATGATGAACCAATATCAACCACTAAGTGATGCAGTCTTAATAGGACCCCAAACATCTGTGTACACATAGTCCAGAATGCCCCTTGTCTGATGAATGACTGTCCTGAACTTCACCTTCATCTTTTTGCCAAGAACACAGTGCTCACAGAACTCAATTTTTCAACTATTGGCTCCCTTCAATAGCCCCTACTTGCACAAAGCCTGCAGTGACTTCTCTCATGTATGCCTCAACCTATAGTGCCAAAGTCTACTCATGTCCGCCTCTGAAATACCTGAAGCTACCTGGCTAATTTTGATACTCCCCTTCAGATAATACAAGTTTCGACTGCGGACTCCCTTCATCACCACTAAAGATCTCTTAGTAACCTTTGCTACAGCATTTTTAAAGGTCACCTTGAATCCCTTCGCCTCCAAAGCTCTAACTGAGATAAGATTCTTCTTCAGCTGAGGAACGAATCTCACCTTCTTCAAATCACAGACTACTCCATCATGCATCCAAATTCGCACGGTACCTATCCCACAAATAACATAGGATTGATCATTTCCCATGACAACAATAGCCCCATCGAGCTTCTCAAAAGATGCAAACCAATCTCGCCTAGGGGTCACATGATAGGTAGCACCAGAATCAAGCATCCAATCTGATGCATCCAAGTGATTCACCACCAGAATAATCAGTAGAAGAAAGCTCGAATCATTAGAATCATCGCCTTTCGTAATATTCACCTGATTGGCCTTCGGGCCCTTTTTCTTACCATTCTCCTTCTCCTTGAGCTTTGGACAATCTCTCTTCCAATGTCTCTGCTCCTTGCAGAATGCACATTGGTTCTTTGCTAATTGGTGACGTCTTCTTGACTTTTGTTAGACCCTAGAGGGGGGGGAGTGATTAGGGTCTTATGCTAATCTAATCCGAATTTATGCCAATTAAAACTAATAACAAGTTATCCTAGCAAGTATAAAATACAACAAGATATATGAGCTAGGATAAGCAATATGAACAAAGAGATATATCCTAGCAATGAGATATACTATGAGATATATGCAAGGATATACAAATTAACACAAGGGTGAAATAAACATAAACAAAACAAGAGTGATAGTGTGCAAATAAACAATACAAACATACAATATGATCACGGAGTTCGGACCTTCCGTCCTACGTCTCCGCTCCCCACTCCGGGGGAGAAATCCACTATCACAACCAGGTTTTTTACGCATATCCGAACAATGTTTACACCTCACACTCGGTTTTCTAGCTAACCGAAAACTTTACAACTACACACTTGCAATCACACTCTACACCCTCTAAGTGTTGGCCTAGTCCGTGTCTTCCTCCTCAAGTGCTCGGATGCGACCTCTCCCTAGGTTCGTCAATCGATGTTACTCCTCTTGGATTCGACCCCGTCTCTCACCAACCACTCCTCTCGGTGTACAAGTATATTACAAAGTGTATCCTCACAATGAAGCTCACAAATACAAATAATTTGTTCTCTACAATAGATGCGAATATAATGTAGGCTCAATCTCTAAGTTACACTCCCCACAACCCAAATTATACTATGTATGAAAATATAATAAGCTCAATGGTTGTGTGTGTAAATAATGAAATACAATAAAACAAACTAAACTCAGATAAATCTAGCTTATGGAAATTAAAATCAAAACAATAAATAGCTAGAATGAGTTTAGGAAAACTTCTCTATAGATCAAGAGTGAGAGAGAGATGAGTTGAATGCCCAAACATCAATTGATGATCTCCTCAAGCTCTTGTGAAATTATTTTCACAAAATCAAATTCTCAAATGCTTAAAATCTTTTTAAACAAACTTAAACCAACCATAAACCCTTGTTAAAACTTTCTTATACTTGTTTAAAACACTCTCATGGGTGTTAATGGCAAAGAGTTCATTTTAGGTCCAATCCTAACTGGTAAAGAATGCCCAGACTATAATAATGCCACTCTATCTACCTTTATTTAGTCTAGAAAGTCCGAATTATTTGATTTTAACGAACTAAAAAGTCCGACCAAATACCCTCTAAAATTTTGAACTAAAAGGCCTTTTGAGAATATGCATCAACAACCATGAACACTGGTTAACGATGCCTCTGATAATTTTTTGGCTATTACTCCTCACAATTTTAGTTTATGCTTTGTTTGGATAGGGGTGAATGAGGGGTAGAGGAAGGAAGTTAAATGAATTAACATTATTTGTGAGTTTTTTGATAAGGCATGGAGAGAAAGGGAAGTAACGAATTTTACACCCCCAAACCTCCATTCTATATAATTTAGTTAACCCACAAATAGGGGTGAAGAGATGGTGAATTATTATAAACCATTAAGATATAATAACGGCTAAAAAATAATTCACCTCTATTCTTTTTACTAAACTCTCAAACATAATTATTATGGACAAATTTTCGAAACAGTCATATTTGGACTTTTATTTGCAAAAAAACGACCCCTTTCAAACTTAATTTTAAAAACCGACCTGGTTTCAGCCCTGTCGCTGAAACCAGGTCAGTTTCTGAATTTTTTTTATGAAACTTCACGGGAGTTCAACTCCCGTGAAGTTTAGCATATTTTTAAACTTCACGGGAGTTAAACTCCCGTGAAGCTTAGTTTGTTCAAAAATCTTCACGGGTGTTGAACTCCCGTGAAGTTTGACTCACAACACAGAATTCACGGGAGTTCAACTCCCGTGAAGACAGTTAGCATATTAAAAACTCTATGGGAGTTCAACTCCTATGCAGTTAAAGGCTAAATTTCCCAGAGAATCGCTCTCTGGGAAATTTCGACTGCAACTCCACGGGAGTTGAACTCCCGTGGAGTTTCGGCTACCCTATATAAACGAGGATCGGTTTTATTCCCGATCTCACTTCTCATGCTGCCGCCCCAAACCCTAGCCCTCTCTCCCTCGGCCTAACTGCCGCCACCCCAGGCCATTTCCGACCGGTCCCCCTATTTTCGACCGCCTCTCCCCATTTCCGACCGCCGAAACCGTCGTTATCGCTGGAGTTTGACAGATTGAAGGTAAAATCCACCAAAAAATTTTGTTCTCTTAATTTCTTGTATTTTCTCACTATTTCATGGTGATTACATGTAAAAAGTAGATTTTAGAATTTTATTGTGAATTATTTATTAATTTTGTGAAGAAAACTTAAATAATTTTATCGATTTAGAGGGGAAATTATCAATAATGTAAAAATTAGTGTTACTACATATGTATGACATCAATGTATGGCATCAATTAGATTTTAGAATTTCATTGTGAATAATTTATGAAATTTCCTAAGAAAAATTAAATAATTTTGTGGATTTGGAGGTGAAATTATAAAAAATGTACAAATTAGTGTTATATGACATCAATTATATTTTAGAATTTAATTGTGAATAATTTATGAATTTTGTGAAGAAAAATTAAATAATTTTGTGGATTTATAGGTGAAATTATAAAAAATGTAAAAATTAATGTTACTACATATGTATGACATCAATTAGATTTTAGAATTTAATTGTGAATAATTTATGAATTTTGTGAAGAAAAATTAAATAATTTTGTAGATTTGGAGGTGAAATTATCAAAAATGAAAAAAATAGTGTTACTACATATGTATGACATCGGTATATGAATTTGGGTAAAATTATGGTTCCCTAAAATTGATGTAGGATTTAATGGTAAGTAACAATCAATTTTTAAAGTCTTTTCGTGCAATATTGATCTTGATTGTTTTACTCTTCAGAGGTAATGATGAACGGTCGAATCATAATTTTGTGTTCGTATGATGGGAAGATTAACTACCTCGAAAATAATATGCCCGTTTATAAAAGATGGTGTGACGAGACCGTTGTTTATAACAAAATCGTGTACTTTCGATGAGTTGGTTAATGAATTATACAAACTTATATTAACCAACTCACGTGAGTATCATCTCAATGTTATTTGTAATTATCCTGTTGTGGAGAACAAGCGACATTCAAATATCAAGTGACTAGATATGAGTCTCATTGGAGTCTTACATGACGAGAAGCGTTCGATCGAATTGTTCATTGAAAACATCAAAGGAATTTGGGTAAATTGTTGAATTATGACGGAGCATACTCCCGCATGTTGGAGGACCCTGATGTTGATTCCGTTGGCTTTTTATCTCCTCAACAAGATGAAGGTTGGACACAATCATAATATATGAGCGGTCCTTCGTTTGTGGGCACTTCGAATGCTTTCGATACTAACACGGGAGTTCAAGAAGATAATGCAAGTGTTGAATCTGAGAATGATGATGAAGAGGAGGGCTTACAAATTAATAGCATGACCTTGATAGATCATGATGAAGGGGACAACCACCACATTGGCGGGTGTTATGCTAATAATGAGTATGTTGTCTTAGAGGATCCGCCGCCCGATGAACTTCAAGGAGAAGAATGGATTGAAAACTCTGTGATGGAGAGTGTTCCTATTAGTACTAATAGTGGTCATGATACACAGGGCGAGGACTTCTCATTCGTGAAGGGAGATCTTTATGAGAGTAAGGAGAAATTGATCCATGCGCTTCGCTCGTATGCCATTGTAAAAAATGTCAAGTTTAGGCCAACAAAAAATATCACAACAAGCTATAATGCGGTTTGTTTTTATCGCAAAGATGGTGAAAATGAAGATCTTGGTGGACACTACGACGGGAATGCAAATTGTCCTTGGAAGCTTAATTCACGTTCGGGTGTAAGAGTAGGTGGGCATTTCAAAATCATGGCGTACAACGGAGTCCACACATATGGCAATCTTCGATTGGAGATGAATAACAAGCATGAATCCTCTTCTTTTATGTATCGATTGATTTTACTACATCCAAGGGAGGATCTTGATCTACAACCGAAAGATATTCAGTTTTTAGTGCATAAAGCGATTAACTTGGATGTATCATACAATAAGTGTTGGAATGCTAGGAGGAAGACGATGATAAAAATATTTGAGAATTGGGACAAATCTTATGAGATTTTACCGTATTATCTAGAAGCACTCAAAAGAGAAAATCATGGGACTGTATATGAAGTTTCATCAGACCCTCTTGATGGCGAAGAACGTTGATTCACGGGTGTATTTTGAGCATTTGGGCCTTGTATTGAGGGTTTCCAATATTGTCATTCTCTTCTAGCATTGATGGCACTCACTTATACGGCAAGTACAAAGGCATTTTGCTTGTTGCCACCGGAGTTGACGCGAATGGCGGTTTGTTTCCTTTGGCGTTTGCAGTGGTTGATGTTGAAAACACAGAATTAGGCGTGGTTTTTTGCATGCATACGATTGTTAGACCCTATAGGGGGGTGATTAGGGTCTTATGCTAATCTAATCCGATTTAAATGCCAATTAAAATTAATTAACAAGTTATCCTAGCAAGTGTGAAATACAACAAGATATATGAGCTAGGATAAGCAATATGAACAATGAGATATATCTTATATGATGAAATATATATATGAAAGGATATATAAACTAATACAAGGGGTAAACAATATGAAGTAGATAATGGACAAGCTAAATAATGAGACAATGTCGATATGATCAATAAGCACAAATAAGAATAAACACCAAAGCACATTCAAACACATAATATGATCACGTAGTTCGGACCTTCCGTCCTACGTCTCCGCTCCCTACTCCCGCGGAGAAATCCACTATCACAACCGGGTTTTCTACGCTCACCCGAATAACGTTTACACCTCACACTTAGTTTTCTAGCTAACCGAAAACTTTACAATCGACACTCTTGCAATCACACTCTACACCCTCACAAGTGTTGGACCTAGCCGTGTCTCCCTCAAGTGCTTGGTTACAACCTCTCCCTAGGCTCGTCAACCGACGCCACTCCTCTTGGAATAATCCCTGACTCTCACCATACACTCCTCTCGGTGTACAAGTGTATTACAAAGTGATTCTCACAATTAGGCTCAATATAACAAATGTTTGTTCTCTACTATGGATGAGAACACAATGAAAGCTCACACTCAAAGTTACAACTCTTACAACCCCAAATATATTATGAATGCAAATACAATAAGCTCAAGTGTGTGTGTGTAACAATGAAATAAATCAAATCTAAACTCAATATAAAAGCTAGCTTTAAAGAATGATAATCAAATAACTAATCAAATGTAAAGCTAGATAAGAGTTTAGAAAACTTCTCCAATAAATGACAAGATAGAGAGAGAGATGGATTGAAGCTCAAATATCAATGAATTGATCTCCACTTCCTCTTGTAGAATTCTTCACAAACCAAACCCTTAAACAAACTTAAAACCAAACTAAAACTCTTTTCAAACTTGTTTAAAACATTTCTTGGATGCTTAATAGAACTGAGGTATAAGGGGGGTATTTATAGAAACCCCAAAGCTAAGAAAAAGCCAAGAAAAAGACCAAAAAACCACACAGCAACGGCTCTGGAAACTAGCCGTTATAACTAAGTTGACAGTGCGGTGGTCGACCGCGGCAGTTGACTGCGAGCAACAAAAAAATCACATTACTGCTCTGGACAAGCGACGGTCGACCGCAAAACTCTCTGGACTCGCTACGGTCGACCGCCACGGTCGACCGCGAGCCAACTAAAGCTAAACTGAATTCTGAATTCATGACGGTCGACTGTGGCGGTCGACCGCGAACAGATACACAGGAAAAACAGTTTTTAAACAGATTTTTAGACTTTTGAAAATATGTTAAAAATAACAAATGAAGTCCAAAAATAATGAAAATTTGGGAAATGTATATAAACATGTAAATGAACATGTTATAAAAAGATTTTCCAAATTGTATTTCCCATTTGTGAAAAATCATCATTTTGCAAAAATAGTTCAAAACACGAAATGTAAACTTATGAATTTTGACATTTAGGCTAAACCATGTTTTGAAACTTTGCACAATGATTATATAGACTTAATAAAATATGTATATGATTATTGTTAAGTCCAAAAACTAAGAATACAATATTTTCACAAAATTTCATATTCTATACAATATATTCTAAAACACAATAATAAATATGAAACATGTGATTTTATATTTTTATAAACATGAAAACTCAAAACTATGTATGTATATATATAACTATATATATGCATAGAAAACAAAAATTATGTATATATATAACTATATATATATACGAAGAAACTAATAAATGTGTGTGTATAGATAATTGAGCTTAAGGTACTTAACACACATAATATAAAACTTAAACTAAGTTACCCAAGCTATGATCTTGATCTTCAATAAGCTTGACTTGGTACACTTGCGGAAGAAGCTTGAACTTGTATCTTTAACTTGAATGTACATTGCTTCACTCTACTATTCCGCCAACCTCCGTTTGATATCATCGTTGAAGCGCTATTCCATCCATCCTCCAACTCGTTGTTTGCCTAGAATAAATAGAAATATACCAACACTAGACAAAACAACATTAGTGGTAAATTATTTGTTAAACATCATCAAAACAAAGAGGCCAACAATCTCCCCCTTTTTGATGATGACAAACAATTTACAAAAAAGATATATGCATGAAAGGAAATGAATATACAAAGTATAATATATCATGCATATAAACAAGAAGGAATATACTCACAATATTTCTCCCCCTTTGACAACATCAAAAAGGGGAAACCAAGGAATGAAGAGAGCGAAAGCTCCCCCTATCAATAAGCATGTATGAGTATAAAACAAGTATAGGGATTGCTCCCCCTATCAAAATACCATATAGAGTATAGGCAATAAAAGATCATGGCAAACATGTGAGCAAGCATACATGAATATGCTAAATATCACTCACATACAAAAAGATAACGAGAACACATATAAATATGTCAATATGAAAATAGTGTCTCATTAACTAAAACATAAAGATCAAAAATAGATTTATGAAATCAAAAGAAAAGGAACATGAAAATCATGTAAAAGGTTTTCAAATGAAAACAAATCAACCAATAAAATCATAAATCACAAGTAAATCATATAAGAATATAAAACCAAATCATCATTGATTTTAAAAATTCAAGAGAGGCAACCATATCTAGCTCTTGAGCTAATAATAAGCCATATAAATATTTTTAGCACCCGATAAACAATGTTTGGGAATAAACACCCAATAACTCCGGAGGGTTATATAAACATAGTCCTCTCATCAAAACAAAAATAATAATCATGAAAACAAAAGATTTGATACAAGAAAAAATGTTTTCATAACCAAAAGATTTTAAAGCATAATTTTCAAAACCAAGAAAAAAAAAGATAAAAACATTAAAATTCTTGGTTTAAAAATCAAATTTGTTTTGGTACCCAAGAACTCTTGGTACCAAAAGATTTAGGGACATGACCCCTATCATTTAAGCTCAAAACCCTAAGGTTATGAACCATCTTAGGTGCATGTAGTGCACTAACACGGTCAAAGCAATAATCGCTCAAATTACTCTTCCGATTGCAATTTGTGCAATGAAAGAGATCCATTTGTTTTTGTGGACCATTAGCTCGTGCACGGGAAACATTAGAAACATTTGCAAACATGGATGGTCTTTTAAAATTATTTTGCAAATGTGAAACCTTATCAAAATAAAACTTTCCTAAGTGGCCATATCTACCACAAACATCACATTTAAAAACATGTGGCTTACTAGAAACATTTGGCAAATAAGATTTTCTTTTTAAATCAAAATAATATTCGGCCAAATGACCAGAACGACCACAATGATCACATCTATACACATGAGCATGCTTATGATGAACAATGGGTGCATGTGTGTGTACATGTGATGAAGAAGCTACATGAGATGCACAAGGAGCATTGATATTTTTATGTTTGTGTGCATCATAGCAAAATTTAGCTAGATGGCCTTTACAGCCGCAAATAGAACACTTATAAACTTTGCTATACATGTGTGCATAATGAGTGGATGATTTTTTAGACTTGGCACACATATCCATAAGTCTCTTATGATTATCAAAACATATTTTCAAAGTTGAATCTAAAGATGAAATGCATTTTTTTCATAAGATTCAAGTCTTCGTTTTTAGGCACATATACACTTTTAGAAGTAGAACATAAATAGTCATTTATAAAAGAAGCAGTATCATTTTGTATGTTCTCTACTTCTAACATGGCATTATCTTTCTCATGAGTTAGCTTACCAAAGTTTGAAATTAAAGAATCATGATCCAATTTTAATTTTTTATTATTTTCTTTAAGGATCATATATTCATTAGAAATAGTATCAAACTTAGAAGTTAAAGACTCATGATCGGATTTCAAATCTTCATGCTTGCTTTGTAAATTAATAAAATCATTTTGCAATTTCTTGTAGGTATGCAATAATTTATCACTAGCACAAGTAAGTTCAACATTAGGTAAATCATTTATAGATTCGAACTCGTAAACCTCACTAGGGCTATCGCCTAGTGCACGTGTGTATGAAGCTCCTTTAGAACTTGAAGCGGGATCCTCCAAAGCTTGTCGGATCGCCTCCAAGTCTCCTTGATGCGTATTTATGAATTTCCATAATGTATAAGCGCTATCAAAAGAATCAAGCTTGTTAGACATAAATGAATCAAATGCATTTAATAAAAATTCTAACATAAGCTTGTTCATAATAAACATCTTTTTATTATGTTTGCTCCACTTGGATTTCTCCAATATGGGCACAATATAAGCACAATCAATGATTTCCCATAAATTGATATTTTTAGATTGAACAAATATTTTGAATCTAAAGCACCATTGAGTATAGAGGAAAATATTGAATTTAGGAGCAATACTAGAATCATAGCCTAAACAAGATGCATCATTCATATCCATAATTTATAAAAATATACAAGCAAGATACAAATGCAATCAAAACAAGATTAGCACAAAAAGATAACTTGGATCTTTAACTCAAGACGATTAGTCCTTAAATCAAAGAGCACCAAGCTCTGATACCAATTGTTAGATCCTAGAGGGGGGGTGATTAGGGTCTTATGCTAATCTAATCCGATTTTATACCAATTAAAACTAATTAAAAAGTTATCCTAGCAAGTATGAAATATAACAAGATATGTAAGCTAGGATAAACAATATGAACAACAAAGAGATATATCCTATATGATAAAAATATATGCAAGGATATATAAACTAGCACAAGATGATATATCCTACCAAAGAGATATACAATATGATATATGCAAGGATATGTAAACACAAGGGTAACATAAACAAATGATATAGTGGATGAAATAAACAATGAGAGAAAGGCTATAAAGATGAACAAATATAAGTGAGCTAAGCCAAACTCAAACAAGCAATATGATCACGGACTTCGGACCTTCCGTCCTACGTCTCCGCTCCCCACTCCCGGGGAGAAATCCACTATCACGACCGGGTTTTCTACGCTCACCCGAATAACGTTTACACCTCATAGTGTCGGTTTTCAACGCTCACTGATCAACGTTCACTCCTCACACTCGGTTTTCTAGTTCACCAAAAACTTCACAACACACTCGGTTTTCTAGCTCACCGAAAACCTTACAACACTCACAATGTAACAAATATAAATTTGTTCTCTCATACGAGGGGAGAACTCAATTAAGCACAACTCAATGTTACAATATCTCACAACCCTAATATACTACGTATGCAAATACAATAAGCTCATATGGGTGTGTGTAACAATGAGATTCAATAAAACAAAACTAAACTCAAATATAAAATCTAGCTTAAGAACAATGATAATCAAACAAGTATATAAATGTAAAGCTAGAGTTTGAGTTTAGAAAACTTCTCAATAAATGACAAGAGAGAGAGAGATGGATTGAAGCTCAAATATCAATGAATTGATCTCCACTTCCTCTTGTAGAATTCTTCACAAACCAAACCCTTAAACAAACTTAAAACCAAACTAAAACTCTTTTCAAACTTGTTTAAAACATTTCTTGGATGCTTAATAGAACTGAGGTATAAGGGGGCATTTATAGAAACCCTAAAGCCAAGAGAAAGCCAAGAAAAAGACCAAAAAACAACACAGCAACGGCTCTGGAAACTAGCCGTTATAACTGAGTTGACAGTGCGGCGGTCGACCACGGCGGTCGACCGCGAGCAACAAATAAATTACATTACTGCTCTGGACAAGCGGCGGTCAACCGCGAAACTCTTTGGACTCGCTACGGTCGACCGCCACGGTCAACCGCGAGCCAACTAAAGCTAAACTGAATTCTGAACTCATGGCGGTCGACCGTAGCGGTCGACCGCGAACAGATACATAGGAAAAACAGTTTTTAAATAGATTTTTAGACTTTTGAAAATATGTTAAAAATAACAAATGAAGTCCAAAAATAATGAAACTTTGGGAAATGTATATAAACATGTAAATGAACATGTTATAAAAAGAATTTTCCAAATTGCATTTCCCATTTATGAAAAATTATCATTTTATAAAAATAGTCCAAAACACGCAAATGTAAACTTATGAATTTTGACATTTAGGCTAAACCATATTTTGAAACTTTACACAATGATTATATAGACTTAATAAAATATGTATATGATTATTGTTAAGTCTAAAAACTAAGAATACAATATTTTTACAAAATTACATATTCTATGCAATATATTCTAAAACACAACAATAAATATGAAACATGTGATTTCATATTTATAAACATGAAAACTCAAAACTATGTATGTATATATATAACTATATATATGCATAGAAACCAAAACTTATGTATATATATATAACTATATATATATACGAAGAAACTAATAAATGTGTGTGTATAGATAATTGAGCTTAAGGTACTTAACACACATAATATAAAACCTAAACTAAGTTACCCAAGCTATGATCTTGATCTTCAATAAGCTTGACTTGGTACACTTGCGGAAGAAGCTTGAACTTGTATCTTTAACTTGAATGTACATTGCTTCACTCCACTATTCCGCCAACCTTCATTTGATATCGTCGTTGAAGCGTTATTCCATCCATCATCCAACTCGTTGTTTGCCTAGAATAAATAGAAATATACCAACACTAGACAAAACAACATTAGTGGTAAATTGTTTGTTAAACATCATCAAAACAAAGAGGCCAACAACGATATCATATCCCTCGTGTGGGGGCGCGACCGATTATATTCATATCTGATAGGATGAAAGGAATTCCAAGAGCACTCCAATAACATTTCCCATCACCACATGCACATTGTTATTGCTTGCGACATATTATGGACAACTTCAAGAAGAAATATGGAAACGGTTAGGTTCAAGATTTTCTTTGGCAAGCTGGCTGTGCAACAGAAAAATTAGCTTATGACCAAATACAAGAGAGGATTAAGTTTATTTCTCGAGCTGCACATGATTGGATCGAAACTAGTTTGGGACCACACAATGATGATAAGTGGGCTTTATGTGAAGATGGCGGGAGACGATTCTGTATGATGACTACGAACGCTTCAGAGAGTTTCAATGGCGTGCTCAGGGGAGCACGCAGTATGCCAATACAGTCACTAGTTGCTAAAATATTTTACAAACTTAATAACTTCTTTCTACGACGTCGCGTACTTGGTGAAAATATCCGCTCAGAGCTCACACCGAAGATTGATGAAATGCTAGCGGCTCGGATTGTGCAAGCTCGATCCTTTTATGTCATAAGATACAGTTTTAATGAATAGAAGGTCATTGAGGGAATATCACATAGAGAAAGTCTCTCTTACAAAGTTAACATGTTAGTGGATTACACATGTACGTGCACTTACAATGTACCGTAACTACAATGGATTCCTTGTTCACATGTTGTCACGGCTTGTTCTGATCAACAGGGTGGTGCGATGATTTCACATTATGAGTTCGTCACGGCTTGGTATTCTATTTACAACTATCAACAAACGTACAAGGAGTGTTTTCATCCACCATATGATAGTCGACATTGGACACAAGACGGGCCACAGATATTACCTCCTTTGTATAAAAGGTCGATGGGGCGCCCTCGTTCTGTACGAATTAGAAATTGTATGGATGACGGTCGTGAAGGAGTTAGGAGGAGAAATAAGTGTAGTAGATGCGATCAACCGGGCCATAACAAAAATAATTGTCCAGCTAGGATTAGGCGTTGATGTTGTAATTTGTAGCGGTTTCTGTAAGACCCCGTTGATTTTGACAACTTACAAGTGTGAATATGAGTGAATAAAGATATTTAATATATATTATAAATATCTGTGTTGCATGGTCATGCATGAAAAATGATATTTGAGCTTATGAGCATGTGTATATGCCTCAGGTATGAGGATGAGTTGCAAGTTTGCTAATCGTGTGCAAAAGAAATCGAAGTATGCAGATTTTTGTTCATGAGTCGACTCATAACATGTCATGAGTCGACTGATCAGGTTGAGTCGACTTGCGCCTGTCATAAGTCGACTCATGATATCGAGTCCTGTTCTTATTTTCTTTCTGCTGAGTCGACTCATAATTTATGAGTCGACCCATGAGTCATGAGTCGACTCATGACATATCATGAGTCGACTTATCGACGTTTTTCTGGGTGGTTTTGGGTCGGGTTTGCTGGGTTTCGGGTCGGATTTTCATTGACTTATATATACTTCCCTCACCCGAAAACTCTCATTTATCTGAACTCCCAAGAAACCCTAACCCCTCTTCCTCTCCTTCAAACCCTAGCTCGTTTTTGGGATTATTGGGTGATTTTGGGGGGGATTTCAGCATTTCTCTTGGATTTCAGCGAAGGGGATTGCTATTCTTCGTATTTGAGGCGAGTAGCATCTCACCCAAACCCTTCCCTATGTTTTTATTTATTTATAAACGTTTGTAATGGGTTTTATTGAGCCTAAGCCTTATTTTCAAGTATAAATCAATGCTCTTGATAGGGTGAATGCTAGAAATCATGTGTTTAAGATTTTAAATCCCTACCAACCAGTTTTTAATGAAAACCCAGATCTGGAATTTTGTTTAAAGGATAAAAACATGAGTATTTATATTGGTTTAATGTTTTTCTTTCATGTTTAGGGCTAAATGTTAGATCTAACCTATAAGAGATCGTTTCCCATGATAGATATGTTTTTCTTACTGCATAATAGGGTAAAATTGAAGGTTAGATATGTTGTATATCAGAAGAATCGAGATGGGGAACGTTTAGATCAAGTTCCAGTTGTTATATACAGATTTCAGCCCGTGAGTCGACTCACGACTCATCATGAGTCGACTCATCAGGTTGAGTCGACTCATGACCTGTCATGAGTCGACTCACGAAGTGTTATGATGTTTCCTTTTTCTTCTGTTGAGTCGACTCGTCAATATACGAGTCGACCCATGAGTTATGAGTCGACTCATAAAAATCATGAGTCGACTCACGAAGTTGTTTCCTGTTGCCATTTACCTTCTGTTCAGTCGACTCGTTATTGGTCACGAGTCGACCCATGAGGCTTGAGTCGACTCATTAGTGAGCATGAGTCGACTCATCTGAGTTATTCCTGTTTTTCCTTGTATTTCTGTAAAATCACATGTTGCATATATATACCTGTAGACAAAAGTTTATGTGTTTCCATGTGAAGTGAAATCCGGACATGAGTTTAGTTTCGTGTACTGCGACTTATTAGAAACTTGGGTATATGTACCTAATTCAACCAATTTATCTAGTCCATGTGTTGGGCGGCTATTATACTTAGTCCATGTGTTGGACACTCATCAATTTTAATCCATGTGTTGGATATCCATAAACGTAGTCCATGTGTTGGGCAGTTATTGAATATAGTCCATGTGTTGGACAGTTCATATATTTAGTCCATGCGTTGGACAGCTTGTGTATGTAGTCCATGTGTTGGACAACCACTACCTCAGTTCAGACCTTAAGAGTTGATACCTATACATGTTTTGGCTGGATATGATATCTATTTGAATTGTGACACGACATCATATTTAAATCTTGTGATGAGTCGTCTTCTTTTATTGTTCTTTGTTATATCTCGGGCTTGGTGTTTAGGGATCTACAATTTGAGATACAAGGTATATACATGAGGGTTTCCTTGTTTGGATTATTTCGCTCGACGTACCTATGCTCGTGTTGTATTTCCCTAAGTACTAAGACCCATATCTGTTTGTATGATGACTTAATGCTATTATGTATTATTGTATATTTTTGTATATACAACGAACCCTATCCCTTGGGGTTTGGTTGTGATGTTGCTCGCTAGCGCTTTGACGCTCGTTGTCCCTCCCCCTTTTCAGGTCACGAGCCAGGAGCACGGAGAGCCGCAGGTTGATAACGGACTACTTTAGTGTTCAGCTTTATTTTATTTATCTATGTATTACTTTTCTTTGGGCTCCACTGTAGTTGTGTCAGACATTTGAGAGTTTATTCTAGAGTTGTAAAGGCTGTGTTGCCTTAATTTCCTTTACTCAGACTTTCTGTATTTTGAGACTTGTAAGAACTCCAGTTTATTTCATTTCAGACTTTGACTATGTACTACAGTTTATTTCGTTGATGAGATGTATTGTGTTCTATCATTTCATCCAGTATTGTTGATTCACTTTTCACTTGCTTTGTACCTACACTGTTGTTGACTCCACTAGAGAGATAGTGATTGTGATGGTGAAACGTGTTACTGCACGGTGTGGTGCATGGCAGGTTTGACATCCATGGTTTCACCTCGGACTGCAGCCGTGTGTGAACCCAGGGGCGTCACAGTTTCATTCTGTGTTTGTTTCCGTATGTCATTTGTGATTATAATTTGTAGCGTTTCATACTATGTTATATAAATTTAATGTTTGGTTTCAAGTTATTGCTTTCTTCACGTTGCACATTCGTTTGTTGTTTATATATAACTAAGTCAGTATTTCAACAGAAAGATCTAACACATTGTACGTTGTCTTCTAATATTATTCTCAGTGATATTCATTATGGATTTGGGACCGATACGCCCCGATGTTTTGACCCTCCAGACTAGCCATGTTTCAGATCATATTGGCTTAGAACAGGTAAAACATCTTTTGTATATATTCCTTAGCATTGGTACTAATTTTAATTTTTCGCATTATACTTAATCAATTCTTTTTGACGTGCAGCCCGTACAAGAAATCATCATGATCGAGCATTCCCAGAGTCATTCGGCTTGGGTCATTGAGGATGTGAGAGTTCTAGAGCTGATCACTTAGGCCGGTTTCCGGGAGTGTTCGGCGGTTCGATATATTAGGCTTGATTGGCCACTTATCACTGTACTGATTTAGAGGTGGAGGCCAGAGACCAACACCTTTCACATGCATATAGGGGAGTGCACACTCACCTTACACGACGTGGCCGTCTTACTTGGGCTCCGGATCGATGGACCGACAGTTACGGGCACCGATGATCATAGTTGGCCTGAGGTATGTGCTAGGCTTCTTGGCTAGGTTTCCGACTTGAGGAGTGGTGCGATGAAGCTATCGTGGCTTCGTCAGACATTTCAGGGCGACATACCGGAGGATGCCAGTATGGAGATGCTTTAGTTTCATGCTCGTGCATACATATTGCACCTGATAGGATGCATGCTTTTTCCTGATGCGAGCAAGACTCTTGTACATGCACGATGGCTACCATTGCTGGAGGATTTTGATGTATGCGGCACACTATCGTGGGGCAGTGTGGTGTTGGCATACTTGTATCGAGAACTAGGTAGAGTATCCCTGATGCAGAATAAAAAATTCAAGGGATGCTGCACATTAATACAAATTTGGTTATGGGAGCGCATTCATATTAGACGCTCTACTTTACTTATGCATCGTGACCTACAGGGGCAGTTTCCTTTGACGTACAGGTATAATTGTACATACACATTTTATTTGTACTGAATTTGTACTTATAGATTCTCTATTCTGCTTATAGGTATAACGTGCGGTACGCTAAGTACCGATCATCGACGCGCCATCGTGAGTTTTACCGAAATGAGCTTGATGGCCTCCAACACGAACATGTAAATATAAATCTCAAGTTGTTATGAATATTATAGTTTTGTTGTTGATACTGATAAATGTTTTATTTTATTTCAGTTCAAGTGGAGACCTTATACACCGCCGGAGCTCGATATGCATTCTCTTGCACCCATCTGCTGAGATACTCCTGACTTGTGGAGAGCCAGAGTTCCATTGATTTGTTGGAAGATCGTGGAGATGCATGTCCTTTACCGCGTGCTACGGCAGTTTACGCTCTCTCAGCATGTGCCTGATCCTGTCGAGCAGATCGATCGTCGACGGTGACCTACTTCGCACCGTACCGACTGGGCCGTAGTCCATGCGGCCTACATAGATAGGTGGGCTCACAGGTAGGATTTCATCCAAGATACGAGGCCCACAGCTGTTGACTATACCGCGTATATGCGTTGGTATTGGGATATCACACGTAAATGGATCATGCGTGACCCACAGCCATTAGCTGGACACATGCCACGCCCACTAACAGGTAGTTACATCCCTAGTGGGATGAACGAGAGAGATTACATAAGTTTCTAAGCTAAATTATAGCATTTTTATTGAGTTGGTACTTAATAAATTGTTTACCTCACAGGTCCGTGTTTTTTGATAGCATTGAGGCTGATATTGATGCGCACGTGCCTGAGATTCAGAATTCGGTAGCGTTAGGACTCCTCAGCAGGATCAAGAAGACCATAACGCAGGTGTTTCATAAGTCTCACGTCGACGAGTTCGCAGGCCGTGAGGACATGTCTCGATCATTTGGGCATGCGTACACTCGGCGCCGACGACCACCTGACGATGACGTCGGGACTTCGCATGCCGATGGAGCCGGCACTTCGCATGCTGATGGAGCCGTCACTTCTCAGCCTCATACATAGCCGGATACTCAGATAGTCAAGGCTCATCAGTAAGACCGCGGGGGCGGGGAAGAGCGGGGGGGGGGGGGGGGGGGGGGGGGGG
>BQKN01065036.1:378235-395959 GCA_022839385.1 Asparagus kiusianus
GTGGGTTGTATTTGAACTTATTTTGTTAAAACTTGTAACTTTTATGAATTTTCAAATACTATACTTTTATGAATCAATTATTGTTCATATATGTACTCTTCTTGAGTATTGTTTGATCCGTGCGTGTTTAAATCATACATATATTGTAGTTATGTTGTTAACAGGTAAATAGTTATATACATATATATATGAGTTAAAACAGGTAGATGTATACAAAACATGCACAATACAACATCCTGTGCATGTTTTGTAAAACCTGCAGATTCACGGGAGTTCAACTCCCGTGAAGATGCAATCTAAATTTCCCAGAGAGCGATTCTTTGGAAATTTGGACTGTAACTCCACGGGAGTTGAACTCCCGTGGAGTTTTTTCTCTCACAATAGACTTCACGGGAGTTCAACTCCCGTGAAGTTTGTTGTAGTTAAAAAACATCACGGGAGTTCAACTCCCGTGAAGTTTATTTAAGAAATTAAACTACACGGGTGTTGAACTCTCGTGAAGTTTAAAAGTATACTAAACTTCACGGGAGTTGAACTCCCGTGAAGTTTCGTAAATTTTTTTTTCAAAAACCGATCTGGTTTCAGCAACAGGGCTGAAACCAAGTCGGTTTTTACAATTAAGTTCGAAAGGGATCGGTTTTTACAAATAAAAGTCCAAATATGGTTGTTTCGAAAATTTGTCCTAATTATTATATTTTTTCTTCCCTTTTCATTTTCTTTACTTGTATTGTTATTCCTTTATTTTTCATGTTAGTAAACTCCAGACATAGCATAAGAGGCTAACTACCCATCCGAGCACGCTATAATATCAAAGAGTCAGTCGAACGAACTTTTGATACCAAACCGGCTATGGAGATTAAAAGGGCATGGGCATTCTTTTCTTATAGGTAGTATAGTCATACATTGATTCGGGGGCTCCGAGACGAATCTAGGTGCCTCATGGAGCCCTCCCGAATTTCACCCGCAAATTCCTCCTCTCTCTTCCCTCTCACATCAAATCCTAACCCTAACACGTCCTCAACTTCGAATACTAATCCCCAATGGCTCTCCAACCCTAGCTACACCCTCGAGCTCTCCTCTCTCCCCTCCGCCTCCGCCGCGGTGCTGCCCCTGTACTCTTCCTCCGACGACGAGCCATTCACTCGTCCGGATCCGCCGTCCTACGACCTGGTGGGGTCCGCACCGTCGGCTTCGGACTCCGAAGGCGATCGGCGGAGCTTGAAGCGGAAGGAGAAGAAGAGGAGGAAGAAGAAGCTGAGAAGGGAGAGTGAGAAGGAGGGTTCAGAGCGAGAAGCTTTTAGAAAGCCCGGGGTTCTAGACTGGGCAGGGTCCGAGACCAAGCTAGCCAAGGGCTATCACTTTGATGTTCATGGGGATCAGGATAATTTGGTCTACGGCAGTCTTTACAGGTTCATTTTCTTCTAACTTCTTCTTCTTCTCTTTTCCGTCTGAAATCCTGTAGATTCTCATGCGTAGCAAGGTCTATTCATGGGGTAAACTCTATATATTCCACTTGAAAGATGGTTATTTTAGGATAGAAGTAAGTTAACAGTGCCAGATGACAATACGATTTAGCTTATTTAAGAGATCATTTTTAATGTATCCGACCATTGGGCAATTAAAAAAGAAGGAGCAACATGTTATATGTTTGCGTAGTTTGCAGTTCATTTTTTAATTTCTATGGATCAGAATGTATGAGCTACTTTCATTTGTCCCGGAACAAGTTTGCTGTTTCTGGGATCTTTAAGATAACCTGTGAAATTGCTGATTGCTGAAAGTAATCACATCACACAAATGAAATTAAAGCTCAAGGAAAAGTTGATGTGGTTCAATTGGTCCTCAACAATCAGTATTGACAAGGCAATATATAAGCTTCAAGACACATTTTCTGCACGTGCAAGAGTCAGTATTTACACACCATATTTCTGGTAATGAATAAGTTTCAAGACCCATTTTTGGCCAGTGGAAGCAGTAGTATTAGGGCAATAACGTTAACATCTATTACTATTATTTATGAGAAGGTAGGCATTTTGTAATAACTTCTGGTATTCTGCCCCTATGCAAGTTACCCTTTTCCAAACCTAAGAAATGTCCTCACGAATACAATGAATGTGAGGGTCAACTTGGAAATATTGAAAGAAACTACTTCCAAATACACAGTATCCCTACATTCCAAATCTCATGGAAAGTACCAAAACCTAACGCGACCAGTTACTTCTTCCTCATTGAATCTCCAAGACTCTTCAAGAAGTCCCTTTACTGCCTCCTCTCAAGCTTTGACCACTTTGCTACCTCCTCTCAATCTGCAACAGAAACTATAAGTCAATGATCCTTAGGTTCTATATGCACATCTAGTGACTGTATTGTAGTTAAGAAGTCAAATGATTGATTAAGAAGTTTAACTAAAGGCATGATATGCAGAATTACTTTATTACATGCATGACCTTACAAAGTTTAAATCTCCTTTCAGCAGTCGAAAACTTCTTTAAGCTTGGTCTGCACTGTGTTAGTGGTCATCCAATAGATGAAGCATTAAAATATTGTAGCTTGGCTCAAATAAAGTGGTCAAAGATTCTTAGAAACCAGATCATTTAATAATTTCTTGTACAATAGTGTCTGCAGCTATGTACAAGAAAATTGCCTTAAAAACAGAATACCACAGATATGGAGCAAATAAGAAATTTCAAATAGTATGATTAAACATAGTTTTCTGTGGCATGTGCGTGGCACAGCGTACACTTGTGCGTAGTTAAAAAATATTGTTAACACCTTAATAATTGATACTAATATACATACGTGTATAAAAAATTACTGCAAAAAGTAAGATAACTGTTAGATAACTCACAAATTAATAATCTCATCAAGCGTGGTGCATTGGATTAGGAGATGGATCATGGACTATAAAGAGTGGTGAGATTCAAAACAAAAAGAACTTGTAACAGTTGTGTTTTTGAAATTATTTATTTGCAACACTAATCATGTTTTTGTAGCTTGACATAGTGTGGTAGATGATCCCTTTGCACGTGTATAGAACTTGAGGATCATGTACTTGCAATTTCACTTTCCTGCAGTTTGGTAAATGACCCAATTGCATGCATCATTCTGACATTTTTCTTCATCACTTGATTATGATTTATGAGTTATGCGTAGTACATGATACAGTTAGTGTATATATTTGACTATTATTGGTTAAATCATAATGAGTTATGCGTAGTACTTGCTTATGATTTATGTACTTGCAATTTGAACTATTATTTTATTGTTGGCTGATGAGAGATAATGGTCTGATACAGTTAGTGTATATATTTGCTACCATCAAATGAAAACTTTGAATAATTGAATCTTAGTTGAAGGAGCAGTTAGAACTTGGTGTTAGACCCAATCGTACATTAACAGAAGTGAAAAAAAATCACACGTCCTTTTACAATGTTAAAGATCGTCAAGGACGCGGTCCTTATGGTAGCTTAATGCAGAGCAAGATCATGCAGCTTAAAAAAAAAAGATACAACTTTGTTGCTGGTGTACTTTTTTTACTTTCTCTTTGTTGTTATTTTAGTAGTTGGAGTGTCAATTTCTCTTTTTTAAGTGTTGTTGCACTACTATGAGTTCCTTCCTCCTTCCTTTAGTCGTCTATTTGATCTATTTATACAAAGCATATGTTCTTTAACTCTTATACATCAAGTAAAGGTTTTAACAGTGGGTTTCTATTGCTTTCTAATAGTGATATTAAAAATGCAGAATGGATGTCCCGCGATACAGACTACACAGTCAGTCAGACATGCCTGTAATTAACTTTCAACTTTTTCGTCGGAGACCTTCAAATTTGAGCATGGACATAGATGGAGATGTTGATATTATTGACAGCAAACTGAAAACAGCTGGCCGCTACTGTTCAGTAAACTATTCAACACTGGAAAGACACAAGGGTCTGAAACATGTGAAAATTGTCAACAAGATGTCTTCACTTGTCCCTGGAGAATATATCCCTCTGATTGAGTTGCATTCTCCCCCCGAAAACGGGAGTAACTTGTCATCAACAAAAGGGGATATTGAGGAATCATGGGAAGATGAAGTGTTTCGAAGGACGAGAGAGTTAAACAAAATGTCGAGAGATTTTCCGCATGATGAAAAGGTTTGGCTAGCTTTTGCTGAGTTTCAGGTACTTATCTGATGCTTACTCTGCATTTATGCACTGTTACTGTTTTTTTAAGGACACCACTGATTGTTTGAATAATTACCTTTCCTTTTGGACTTCAGGATAAACTCGCAAGTACTCAACTACAGAAAGCAGCACGGTTGCAAACACTTGAAAAGAAGATAAGTATACTGGAGAAGGCTGTTGATATAAATCCAGATAGTGAAGAATTGTTACTTTGTCTTATGAAGTCTTATCGAGAAAGGGATAGCAGAGATGTACTCATGGAACGATGGAAGAAAGTACTCATGCTTCATTCTGATAATGTTACTTTGTGGAAGGAGTTCTTGATAATTTGCCAAGGGGAGTTTTCACAATTTAAAGTTTCTGATATAAGAAGAACATATGCTCATGCTATCCAGGCTCTCTCTTCGGCCTGTGACAAGCTTCGTAGGCAGGTTTTATTTTTTCTGTTCAATTTTCCTCTAAAAATAAGTAAACTACTTCACGTAATCTTCTTTTACTTCGCATATATTGCAATTGCTTGATTTATCAAAAACTATTGATTGCGCACTGCGTTAAACTATTCAATTAAAATTTATTTTCAAACGTTAGCTATCCAACTTTTGGTGCTTCAGTTCAGTTTGACAACCTATTCTGTTTGGTTCCGGTTAAATTCTTTTCAACTTGTACCAGTCAAACCAACCATATTCAGTTCTTTTTTGGGGTGGTTATAGCCAATTTTCTTAACTAGGATGGCCTACTGCATAGTA
The DNA here is from genome assembly GCA_022839385.1 of Asparagus kiusianus. Taxonomy (NCBI): domain Eukaryota; kingdom Viridiplantae; phylum Streptophyta; class Magnoliopsida; order Asparagales; family Asparagaceae; genus Asparagus; species Asparagus kiusianus. The sequence goes on from BQKN01065036.1 coordinate 383,144, forward strand.
ACTGTAGTGTTGTGCTTTCTTTATTTCGGAGTAGGTTAGTTTCTTCCTTTTTCCGATCACTCCTAAATTGAACAAACCAAACCGACTGAACCAAACTAAAACAATTTTGGTTTGTTCTCCATTTCATGTTGGTTGGTTTAACCAACAATTGTCAAAAGCGATTAAACCCGACAATTTTTGCTCCCTTAAATTTTAATGGATAAAACTTGGTACACATTTTCTCCACAAAAATGTGGTCCCTCTTCAGAAAAACTGTGTATAATGTATGTTTTTATTTATGGTTTTTGTCATTAGATCTTAACGCGTCGCGTAGTACATAGGAATGGGTGGGAATGAAATGCTCATTTCCACTTCTTATTCATGGGTACCAAGTGCAACAACTTTTAAGAAGCTAGAATGCCCATTCCCACTTATCACTCATTCCCACTATGTACGAATACGAATGGGCGTTTTCAATGAGATTGTAAGGAACGGGCATTCCCGCTTAAGTGTGGATCAAAACTTAAAATACCTTTATTGCTTATTGATTATCCATATCAAAAAATAAAAAGCATTGTCATTCCCACTTCATTCTTTAATCACATCAAAACGTGAGAATGAGAATGAGCATTCCATTCCAACACTTATTCCATTCCATTTCTTATTTCATTCCATTCTTAACTGACTAGATTTACCTGTTGTTAGCTAATATTTTATTATTTTCTGAAACAACTTTATAGATCTGAGTGCGTAGCTTAGAAATATGAACATATGGGGCCTAATATAAAGTTAAGAAAGAATTTAGGGTCTAATATGACAAATTTATGGACGTTGTGGGGGCATTATTTCAATTAACTGAATAGATTGGGGTTGTAATTTAGAAATATAAAGATTTGGGCGTCTAATATAAAAAAAAAGAAAGAATTTAACTGTTGTTAGTCAATATTTTATTTTTAGGTCAATAACACTCCTAATTAGATTTAGCTATTGTTAGTCAATATTTTATTGTTTTTTGAAATAACTTCATAGATCGGAGTGCGTAGCTTAGAAATATGAACATATGGGGCCTAATATAAAGTTAAGAAAGAATTTAGGGTCTAATATGACAAATTTATTGACGTTGTGGGGGTATTATTTCAATTAACTAAATAGATTGGGGTTGTAATTTAGAATATGAAGATTCAGATGTCTAATATAAAAAAAGAAAGAATTTAGGGTCTAATATAACAAAAAAACCTTTTAATAATATATTGTTTGTTCTGTTGTTGTCACTAAGTCCTTGTTTAAACTTTTTGCAGTTTTAGAATCCTTGTTCTAGTCTTTGTACAATGAGAAAATACAAGAAAGAAATAAAAATTAACACGAATAATTAAGAGAGAGAATATTAGAGAGGAGGTGGAAGATTGCAGATGGTTTATCAACTTATCATTTGTCAACAAAATATAATAATTCTAGAGAAAATCGTTATCATTAACTAGTTTGAAGGGAAAAGACTAATGGTAGGTTTAAGTGCGCTTGGTTGGAAACAATTAAGAGGATACGATCGTCACTAACTCAACAAAGGATAACACTATGTTGCATGAGTATGGGCACAAGTATGAGATACGACAAATTTGTAAAAAGTAGGGTACAGGGACATAGCTATATACATTTATATAAACTAATAATTTACATTAAATCAATATTGAATTAAAATACTTATAACATTTTTACTTCTATTTTGAACTCGGTACACCATTTAGTAAAGCTTAGGCCCATCATTTTGAATTTCTTAAGTTTTGTTGGATAACTTTTTTACTTCATTGGGTCAACCTGTAGCACAAGCCTAACAAGTTCAAAAGAACAACTGAAGGAAACCCATGTTAGCTCATAAATCGATGGCCAAAAGCAAAAAAGACAGAAGGCAAAACGCAAAAGCATCTCTAGCCATCCAATCTTTTCAAAATCAATGATCCATACACCTCCAGACATTCTTCCTAGAATCAATCTCAATTTTCCCTTAGCAAACCGCTTCTATCTCTCTTTCACCTAAAACCTGCCCCCTTTCCAAACGAAAATTGCAAATTCCTTAAAGTTGGGTTTCAATTCTTTGGTTTAGCTTTGATGTTGGGCTAAAACAAAGGTGGTAAAGGGCTACACAAGAGTAAAATTAAGTAGCACAACAAATTCCTCTTCGACAACAACTAAGGCATCAAAACAGCTGTTGATCTGGGCTTCCCATTCATGTCCATGTCATTTCAAGTGCCTTCTGGCTTTACTCTCTCTTTCCCTCTCTTTATATATGTATATTTGGGAAGACTTATTTGTTCCTAGGTCATAACCAACTTAGTTATGGCCACTGGTAAAAATGTGTATTATGATAAATAGGACAATCAACTCATTTCATCTTGATCCGTACGTCTTAAAATGTCTACAAATAAAAAAAATCATATGGTTGAGCATATATTACGCATGCATCAAGTGGTTAGAAAAACTAATGGTTTCATAACAATACAACAATAGAGACCTCTTGATGGATGGATTTAGACTATTCCAATGGATGACTAGCTCCATTCATCATGATCTAAATGTCTCAAAACAAATTTAAACCAAAAATCACAATCTTTGGATATTTCTAAGATATATTTCTCATTGACACTTTAGTTGTATTATCAGAAAACTGTTAATTTTACAATCACTTGATGCATGAGTAACTATAACCCATATATATATATAATTAGCGGATGAGTTGTGGCTATTTTGTCGAGTTCGTGCCCCTTGACATTCTCTACCTACCTACCTACCTACTTGTGTCGGTTCGGGGAACATGTACCCTTTTGTTAGTTCAAGTTTTTCCTAGGAGTATGGCATGTATTACTTCAGTGACGTAGCACGTAGTACTTGATCTGACCAACTGCCTATTCTATCTCTACGTTCTTAATAGCTTATTTTTTTTCTCAGTAGAGTCTTTCAGTGCCATGTTTCAGTCCTCTTTTCCTTTGAAAAAGTGAGCCACCGGTTTAGGTATAAGATACTATCATTACCACCTGGACAATTAAACATCTAACCCGTAATCACAACGATCCAATTGCAAGAGTAGAGCTCTACTAACTAAGCTATATCCCCCCAAGCCAAGTGGAGTATGCATGAAAGAGTCAGATGCTTTTTCTATTATTTTTCCTAGCATAGCTGGGCCATCCTGGACTTGAATCAGAGACGTTGCCCGTGAAGTAAATCATCACACAACAACCAATTGGGATTTCGGGAGCAACTCATCATACCTGAACGCAACATACAACTCTACGTTGTACTGCGCTTTTCAAGTGTCCTTGTTCCTCTCCCTTGCCATGACAAGTTTTTGTGAAATAACTCGGATGGGAAGAAATATGAAGGCGTTAAGAGACCTCCTGATCATTGTTATAAATAGCGATAAATAGACCCGTAATAGCAGCGCTAATAGTGTTAGTGGTCCCTTCCCGCTAAGCTATCGCCCAATAGCGGTGACATATTACGGAATATACGCTTTTCGTTTGCAAAAGCAACCAATATCTCGTCGTAGCGGTGAATAGCAGGCGATTGTGGACAAAATCTGTTTTTTGCCCGCTATTTATAAGTGGCTTGATGTTTATTTTTTTAAATTAAACCTAACCCACAACTACTGCATCCCACCGTCTTCCGCAATTTTCGACATATTCCTGCCACCTCCCATAGCTTCTAGCACTTCCCTCAACACTTTTTCTCACCTCTTGCCATGAGCTCCTACTACAGTCCTCTCACTGCTCAACTCTTCTCGAAAACGACTCTTTGACTCATCCAGTTGTCTTCAATATTATATGACAGTTACATGTCTGTTTTATGTTTAGGATCTCCTCAGATATGCACTTTTAGATTTTTCTTTTATTATTATTATTTTTTGAATATTTATACATATCTAAATTAAGTCGCTATTTGACTTTGTGCTTTTAGCGGCTATTTTGCTACAATAGCCCCGAATAATCTTAGCAATGTCTCACCGCTACGTGGCGCTATTCGCTATTGATAACCTTGCTCCTAGTCTAATCCTAGACACTCTAAGATCTTTTTTCAAACCTGCTTCCATTTCGAGTCAAGATAAAGACAAATAGACACGTCTCGTTGTACTAATCAGGGTATATATATATATATATATAATGAGGTGGCGGCTCATTAGCAAAATGAGCAACAAAGAGATGGAGAGGCGAGATTCATAACTTTTGATGTGATTTTTAGAGTGAGCCTCATCTCATGGCTATTTTTGGTAGCTCATTTAGTGAAATGAGCCGCCACCTCATACCCATTATTTCCTATGTATATATAGAGAGAGATTTGTGATACTTCTAAACGCAAATTAACATGCCATAACGAAAATTTGACAAGTGTACAACTGTACATACATTATGCTATTAGAAGGTGACATTTGGACACCTGAACTTATATTCGCCTAAGAATCCTCATCAAGTTAAATCTATTTATAATTAGCAAATTCTAATTATAATTAAATGATTAGCAATCCTAATTAGATCTTAAGTATCCATAACTAAAAAAATTCTAGTAGTCATATTTTTAATCTCTTTTACTTTATATATAAAAACGGAGATTAACGGTTTAATATTAGCCGTATATCTTGAAAAATTGCCACGTGGCCACTTAGTTTTAGAAGGTAAATTTGACTAAACCTCCAAACAGGTTTGGGTGTTTAGTACTAAACCGCCAAAATATTTAAAATTCACTAAACGATCAATAACAGTCCTTTCTTTGTATGTAAAGAGAGTGATGGTTTACTGTTAGCCTTACATATCAAAACATTGCCGTGTAGCTCTTCTTAATTTTTTTAAACTTAAATTTCGCTAAATTTCCATTAAGTTTGGTCGCTTGGTACTACACCCTAAAACTTTTTGAAACCCTCGATAAGTTTGGAAATTTCAGAGAACCTCTAAAATGTTTTGATGTTTTACAGTTAACCAACCCACAAAACGATGTTACCTGATAATTGTCCATTGACGAGCATTATCCTTCAAAACCAATGTTCACTTATCAAATCATTCATATTTGTAAATTAATCTATAAAATTACAAACAATCCCTGAAAAATATAAAAATTGAATAACCCATTAAAATATGAAATTACAATCGACTCCCCTTAAAAATCTAAAAGTTACAAACAACCCTCGGAAAATCTGAAAACTTCAGACAAATCCAAACAACACTCTTAAAATTCTGAAAATCATAAACGACCCCCTGAAAAATCTAAAATTGCGAAAAACTATTTGAAAAATCTAAAAATTGCAACCAGACCCTAAAACTTCAAAATTGCAAAGAACCACTTGAAAAGTTTAAATATTTCAAATAGCTTCCTGTAAAATTGAAAATTAGAAAGAACTGTTATTAGGGATTTTTTGCTCAAGGTATGGTGGTTCAATGGCAAAACTAATTTTTTTTTTTGGTTCAATTCAATTTTAGAAGCATGATGGGCATAATAAAAAATGCAACTTATAGAGAACATATAAATCAGATATACAAACCAAAGAAACCACATTCACTCGTGCGAGCACGGGCATAATGCTTGTGTGTGCATATATAATATAAAATGGACTAGCAATACGTATATATGTGCGCGCGTGTGTGTGTACATATATACATATTGCTAGTCCTTTTTATGTGGTTAGAATGTGGATATTACCTTGTATTTGTAACGCGTATATGTTGTTTAACATTTTGGACAAGCATATTGAAATCACTCTTTCTATACTTATTTTCCCATCTTTGGTGGAATCTTTGGTAGAATCCAAGCAACTGCGAAGTTGTTAGTGAATAATGCTTACTGTGAAGTCTTTTGGCTCTAGAAAGACCCTTTCAATTTCTGTATTTTATCCATGTTTGATTCACCTTTCGGTTCACTTAATGGTGCTTGATAGATAACTCTTTATATAAAACAGACTCATATATTAGATTTATCTCACTTAATTTGCCTTTCTTATGTAACTTAAGTTTTTTTATATGAAAACAACAACGCAAACTTGGTCATTTGTTATTTTCCTTGTGTGTGTATATGTATGCATGCTTGTACATATGAATATGTATATATTGTTTGTAAAAATAATAGAAAGATTTGTGAAAGGATCTTAGTTCAAAGTTCAAACAATGCAAAAGAATTCTTGATTGCTTTTCAATTGAAATAACGCCTTTCTATTTGCTTCCCTATCTTTTTGTGATGCAGGGTTGGTCAAAGGGTCCTTCTCTAGTTCAACTAGAACTTGGGCTGGTAGATATGTTCATCAACCTTTGCAGATTTGAGTGGCAAACTGGTTACCAAGAGTTAGCTACTGGGTTATTCCAGGCAGAAATTGAGTACAGCTTATTTTGTCCATCTATGCTTCTTAGTGCAGAGAGTAAGCGAAGGCTCTTTGAGCACTTCTGGAGTCATGGTGGTGCTAGACTTGGAGAGGATGGAGCACTTGGGTGGTCAATATGGCTGACAAATGAGCAGCAGCAGAAAACTCTTTCTGGTGAATTCCCACATGAAACTGAGATAGGGGGCTGGACTGGTTGGTCAGATCCTCCTTCGAAGAAGATTGCTTTTGCAGGAAGACCAGAACAATCAGAAGAACATGCTATGGACAATGAAAACACTGATGAGAAACTTGACGATGAAGATGTTCCTTTGAATGACGATGTTGAATCATTACTAAAGAGGCTTGGAGTAAATGTAGATGCTGAACCACATAACGAGATTAAAGATGCGAAAACTTGGAATAGGTGGGCAGAGGAGGAACTATCTCGGGATGCTGATCAATGGATGCCTGTCCACAACCATTCTGGTACTTCAGTTTATTTCTTTTCCTTCATCGATGATGATGAAACCTTTTCTTTCATGCCTGGTTTCATCTTGCTTCTAACCGCATCCTGTTAAATTTAGCTAACCGCATCTTGTTAAATTTAGCTAATATGCTTTTGTTTGTTCTAAGTGTTTTTTCTGCCCCAATAATCAAATATTAACTTTTCTGAAGGAAATCATGGAAATTTCTCACCAGCTTATGCCAAGGAGAATCAGGATATTGAGGACAATGAACAACTTTCAAGGGTCATCTTGTTTGAGGAAGTAAATGATTATTTGTTTTCCTTGCACTCAGAGGAGGCCCGATTCTCTTTAGTGTCTCAATTCATTGATTTTTATGGTGGCAAGATTAATCGATGGTCAGTTTATTTATACCTTACATGATATTATATGGAACTCTACCTCATGCAAATTCTCCACTTTGGTTTGTTTTGACCTAGTTATTGAAACGAACTGCTCTAACTATTGATGTGTACAAAATTATCTGAAGTTTTCTTTTCTGCCTAGTGCTGCTCACTTTTCCAAGATGCAGTTAACGACAACATGATGCTTCTATTGACATTTGCAAGGCTACTCCCTTATTTCTTATCCTTTGCAAAATAAGGCACTTCTTTGCACGCTTCATTACTTTTAAAGTTTTATTGTCTTTTAATTATGCAATCATTTCTTTCTTTCTATTTCAGATAGTTAATAAGGATATGTACATATGTTCAACTATGTACTTGAAACCTTTTCATGTACGTCTATAAAGATGTGCTTTTTGATTGTGATGCGTGGTGAAGCATTGAGTACAAACAGCTGCATTTGATCAATAAACATCTGTTCTCTATATGATTACCAAAACTTTAATATGTCGGTGTTTCAATTTAAGGGTTCAACAAATGTATAGCCAAAGAAGAAGTATGTCAGAATTAAAGTTACAATAAGTCCTAGGCGAAGCTTAGGTGCAATGTTTTCTGCCCAGCGCCTAGCTGCCTAGGCCCCTGCCTAGAAAATATATTTTTTGGTTTAAACAGAGGTGCTGAAGATTTTACTGAAGGTTGGAGGAGGTGTCCAGAGTTGATGGTGCAGGCCAGGGAGGTAGGACTTAGAGGCAGCAACAAAGGAAACTAGACCATGACATAAGCTTTGCAGTCCGCATAACGGCCCATACTCTCTTAGTTTTTCCCAAGACCTAACCAGGTGACCTAAGTACCACCTACGCCTTGGTTGGAATCTAGACCACTTCTTAAAGCTATGGTCAAAATAATAGTGGTATGAGTTATGTTACCTAGGAACTTCTAACCTAAAGCCAAGCGCATGTATGTACCTATACCCAAACTCCTTGGGTACACCTTGCATATATACATATATTTATTCGAGCAGGTACTCAATTATATAATACATATTTTAATTTAAAACACTTGCCATATATTTTTTGGAGGACAAATCCAGATCTGAATAATGTAGCAGATTTGATGAAGATTGGATCTGATTTAGTTCAATTAAGATTAGATATATTAGTATGGTTTTATTTGATTTTAGCATTTCATATTATCTGATGTTATCTCTTTTTCTTTTTAGTTAGGATGTTATTGGATGTTATCCTTTCTTTAGTTAGGATTTTTCTTATCTTCTTAGTTTTTTCTATAAATAAGATTTTGCTTTTCATTTGAGGGAAGGACAATGTTTAGGAGAAACTCTGCAGTAGTATTGTAGCTAGTATAGGCATGTGAGTTGCTGGTATGTGAAGTGCCTGGGTGTGAAGCCCGCATTTGTATCTTGTTCTTCATTAAGTAAAAAATGTAATTTCTATATTTGTGCCTTTTTATTTTTTTTATCCAAATAAGTCTTTTCTCTATCATTTAGTATTAGAGCCCAAGGATCCATCTCCATTTTCTCACCACTAGAAAAAAGACCCATTTCATGATCTCTAATCCCGTCAAATTAGAGCCAGAATCGAAGCAAGATTCAAAGTTTTCGCGATGACACCACAAGAAGCTTACAATTCCTTAGCAGTACAAATTCAAATCTGGATCGTCTAGTAGATTTGATGAAGATTAGGTCTAATTTAGTTAAATTAGGATTAGATATGTTAGTTATAGTTATATTTGATTTTATCATTCAATTTGGTTAGGATCTTATTTGATGTTATCTTTTTTTTAGCTGAAAAAATGTTATTTGATGTTATCCTTTCTTTAGCTAGAATATTCTTATCTTCTTAATTTTTTCTATAAATAAGATTGTGCTTTTTATTCGAGGGGAGGAGAGAGAATGTTTGAGAGAAATCCTACATGTGAATTCTAGCCAGTGGCAATCGCTTGAGTGAACCAACGCGAGAGAAATCCTGCATGTGAATTCTAGCCAGTGGCAATCGCTTGAGTGAACCAACGCGAAAAATATTCAAAAAGTTCATAAACATTACAAAACAATATGCAAATACAAATAAATAGCAACAAGACAAATTAATCGTAGCCAAATTTTCAAAGTGACGAACCTAATGAGTCATAAACCATCAAAATAGCAACAAAACAAATATTGAATAGTAATATTAACTAGTAACAGCTAACATAGACAAGTAAGCAACAATATTTGAACTTTAAGGTTCAAATCGTGGTATGTCCTCAAAATGATATAGCTAATAAAGTACATTGCAACAAAAAATAGTGAAAATCGACTAAGAAAAAAGAAACAAAAAAAAACGAACTTCACTTTATTGGACACCTTTCACACCTTCAAAATTTTAAAACAAAGACAAAACTCTTCGTGCATTGTCTCACATGCCTTAGGCGAGTGCCTGAGGCATCAAGGCGAGCTCTTGAGGTACCAAAAGGCGCTCGCCTTAGTAAACCTTTATCACCTGGCAATACGCAAGATGCTAAGTTACAAGATCGCCTCGCTTGAGTGCTTGAGACGCCAAGGCGCCTCGCCTTTGAAACACTGATTGTAACTAGCACTAGGCATGTGAGATTATGGCATGTGAAGTGCTCAGGTGTGAAGCCCGTATTTTATCTTTTTCTTTATTAAGTGTGAAATACAATTTTAATGTTTGTGCCTTTTTATTTTTTATCCAATTAATTCTCACATATCTCCACCACCCGTTCCCCATGAAGATGTCAACTGGATTGGCTAATCTAAAGTAACTTGTTAATTATGAGGAATCTTAATAGAAAATCACGTAATTTTGTGCTATTTAAGAATTATGTTTAATTTGAGAGAATCAAGGTATGAGAACCCTATACCTCTTTACTCCCAGTGCTATCAGCATAAGTTTTCATCAACCTAATGTTATCGACAATCTTTTTTAATTTTTCTGCTCCTAAGATTCTAAGTGAGAATTGCGCAGGTAGTAGAGGGTTGGGGATGGGCTTTGGTGATTCTGAGGTTCAAGGCAAAACTATGACTTTGCTCCCAAAAATTACAACTCACTTCTGTAATCAGGGTTCAACATCTTATTCTGCAGAGGACTAAACTGTGCGGCCATCATGAAACTCAGAAATTTGCTAATGCAATGATGATTACAAAGTGGATTGTGATGGAAGCTGCCACAATAATAAAGGGTTCTGGAAGATAGAAATATAGCAGTTTAAGCATGTTGAAATGGACTTAGGTTAGCCTATAATCCATTCGGTTTTAGTTAGGGGGCAATTTCATTTTTTTTACATCTAATACAAATAGGAAAAATTTTCAAAACTAACCTCTTTCAACATTTAATCCTAAAAAACGACCTCTTTTGCACTTAATTTTAAAAACCGACCTGGTTTCAGCCCTGGCGTTGAAACCAGGTCGGTTTTTAAAAAAAAAATTTCCGAAACTTTACGGGGTTGAACTCCCGTGAAGTTTAGCAGAATTTTAACGATCTGCTAAAAAACTCCCGTGAAGTTTTGTCTGTTAAAAAAACTTCACGGGAGTTCAACTCCCGTGAACTTTTCAACTCTCATGAAGTTTTGTCTGCTAAACTTCATCCTTGCTCTTCGCTCTTTCTCCAAATCCGAACAAGAAAAAATTAAAAAAAAAGTAATAAAAAAATGCACCTCCTCCTCCACTAGCATCTCCCTGTAGCTTCCTCGTCCTCCTTAGATTCAGACATCAAAGCTCTCCTCAACTTCAAGAACTCCTCAAAAATTAAAAAGAAGTAGAATCGTGTGGGATTTTGGGGGAATGCTGAGGTTGAAGGGATCTGAGATTGAGAAGGATGCCATGGCGATGGGAAGTTGAGGGGAAGAATTAAATAAAAATTGTGTTACTTTTCCTCACAAAATCAAATGGAAACCCCAAATCTTCATCTCCTTCGATTAATCATAATTTGTAGGAAAATCACGGCTCAAGTGACAATCCCCCGTACGAACACCATCATCGCCATGGCCGACTCCAGCGAGCAGGACTCCGCCTCCAACCCAAGCTCACTTCACGGGACTCGCCGAGGTTGAGGACGCGGAGGTTGGGGACGCGGTTTTGACCTGGAGGTTGGGGACGTGGGGGACGTAGGCGTTGGGGTTTCGGTTGGCGACAGTGACCTGGTGGTTAGTGCTGAGGAGATTGGGCTGGGCTTTGGAGGACATGGCTGATTTTTTATTTTTTATTTGAGGGAGAGGGAGAGGGAGATGGAGGGGAGGGGAGGAAGAAGTTTATAGTGACGGCGGTGGCTGTGGGAATAAAGCGGAGGGATTTAATAATGAACAATGGGAACTTCACGGGAGTTCAACTCCCGTGAAGTTTAATTGGCGTACAATAACTTCACGGGAGTTGAACTCCCGTGAAGTTTAGCTGACTATTAACTAATCTACTAAACTTCACGGGAGTTCAACTCCCGTAAAGTTTCGGAAGATTTTTTTCAAAAACCAACCTGGTTTCAGCGCTGGTTTTTGAAAATAAATTCGAAATAGGTCTTTTTTTGAGATTAAAAGTCCAAATAGGACTGTTTTGAAAATTTGTCCAATACAAATATAATACATTTTCACTTTTGGCATATCACTAAGAAAATAAGTCTTGTAGATCTTCCATCTGTTCTATTTAAATGGATCATCAAATTCTTGTAAACAAGATACATCAGTTTACTTTTGAGCATTGAAAAAACGTTTTTGTGAAGGAGGCAGTTGTATCTTACCCATGGAATTACAATCACGTATTTGAAACATAACTTTGTTTCTCTTCAGCTTTTCATACCAATTGATAGGGAACGGGAAACAGCCTCAAAGAGTAATTAAAAAGAAGTCAAAGGGATCACACCTTCGATGCCTAGAATTTGGCCTCACACTAATACGCAACCCGCATTTATCCAATCTGGCCTCACATCAATATGCAACTCATGCATTCAACCATTGGGTTTTCAGCAGAAAATTAATTCAACCTCTTCATTATAATCTGGATATTGAATCAATTATTTATACGCTAGAACTTCAAATTCAAAATTTGAAACTTATTCTAAAATCATATAGAGATAAGAGACTCAAAGTCGGAACTTTGGATCCAATAGCTACTCCTAAATTCAATTCAAATATCCAATCTGAATTCAAAATCAAATATCTAATTCTCCACTTATTTTTCTAATCCTAAATGATTAGAACTCTTGCTGTGAAATAAAATTTTGATCCCCAATTCTCCAGTTTTATTCTGCATCACTAGGCTGTCCTCTCGTCTGTTGGCGTGAACGCTACAGTTCCGTGCGTGTCCCTTACTGGTGACTGTTGAGATGTTAAACATTCCTTAATCGTATCATTTACTGCTAGCATCACATAAGTTGACAAGTGACAATAGTACCTCAAACACCTGTTTTAGGCTTCCCTTGCTTTCTATAGTTCTATTCATTCTTGTCATTGGTTACAGCATACTGGAACAACTTGACTGATTAATTCATACCTTCCTTTAAGATTTCACCCTTCTGTACTAACTGTGAAGTTTATCTCAGTTTATTATCGAATATAAACAGTAAAGTTGACAATACACCCAGCCACATATGCCAAATATGACAAGCAAACATATTTTTGAATGTTCAGTTTCAAATTCCTGTAATATGCTTGTATGTAT
>BQKN01065036.1:396359-407206 GCA_022839385.1 Asparagus kiusianus
GTGGCTCATTCTTACCCACTTATTTTCAAGGAGGGAACTATTTTCAAGTGGGGACCATTCAAATGAGTGGATTAGAATACCAAGGACAAAATTCGTCCTTGGTACCAAGGTTATTCCTCACTCTCTCCTGTGTGTGTCTCTCTCTCTATATATATATGTATATATGTATTATATGTATATATGTGCGTATATATGTACGTATATTTTGTATGTGTATATATTATGTATGTATATGTATATATATAAAATAATGGGTGTGCTTGGTAGTGATGTGGTCACTTCTATCCACTCATTTAATGGATGGGTAATCAAGGGGGGACTATTTTTAAATGGGCATCTTTAAATGAGTGGATGAGAAGCATTCATGTCACTACCAAGCATACCCATTATTCTCATACATATGTATATATGTCTTTCTTTAATGTTTTGGGTACTTTTATTAATGCGAGTAGCATGAATGAGAACTTAAGAAGTTTACCTGAGCTTCCAAGCAACTTTTTAGTCTATTCTTAGTATTCCCTGATTTTGTAGAGTTTTTTCAATATCTCTAAGATGTCTTAACAACATTTGTTTATTACCTGTCAAGAAATTGTTCCATTCCAAAAGTCTACATAACAAGTATGTTTTGTAACATCATGGAAAAATATAGTGAATTATTAACTTTTTTGTTCCCTGTCTACGTTCCCATATATGGTTTCTTCTTGTGTTTCATAGCATTAACACTCCTTTATTGTTATCATTATTTTCCTTGTCGTCTTCCTTGTTAGCACTGTCATCATCTTTATTATTGTTATTTAACTATTCGTCCTCCGTTTTCAGGACATGTACTAACAATTCAAGTTGGATTGAGAAGCTTCTTAGCCTGGAGACCATCCCGAATAGCATATCAGAAGATCTGAGAGTTGTATTTGAAGTGGTAAATAGGGCACAAAGTTCTCCTATCAATCCCAATCTGGAACTCCTCCTGGGCAGTACACGCAAGTTAAATAATAATATGATGAAGTTCCTTCGGAATGCAATCTTGCTTCTTCTTAATGTCTTTCCTCGAAATCATATTTTACAAGAATCTCTGCTGGCTATTGAAGATCTTTTTATGAACAAAATAAAGTCTTCTACTTGTGCAGTTAACCCATCACGTTGTCTAGCCAAAAACTTGTTAAAAAATGATCGTCAGGTACTCTCCGTAAAAGATGACAATGATTGCTTTTTCCCATGTTGATTTTTTAAGAAACCCCCTTTAAAATAGGGTAATTATATTGAAACCACATTTCAATTTTAATTTATACATGGACCACCTTTAAATGGGTTTTTGTTGCAATCAACCACCTCCTCGTCAAATTTTCATTAAAAACAAAAAATAAGCTGAAAATATTAAGTTTAAGCTATGTGAGTTGTATCTTAACAAGGCCTAAATACTAAAATATGAGTCATGTTCCTTGAATGTGAGTTTCTAAAGGGTAATTTTAGGTTGTTAGTGAAAACTTTGATTGGGAGGTGGTTGATTACAACAAAAACCCACTTTAGAAGTGGTTTATGGATAATTAAAATTGACAAGTGGTTTCCATTTAATTACCCTATTTCAAAGGTGGTTTCTAGCAAAAGCGCTTCTTATTTTTATACATGGAATAGTCATTATAGTTTAAGAATATTGATTGTTACTTATTCATTCACATGCTTGTATTACATTTTGTGCTATTCTGTTTCTCACATGGAAACATAAAATTCCGAGTGTGATTCCATTTAATTGTCCTTTTCTTTGTATCATGGAGAGTGCATTCTATTTCCTGCAGCAGCCTATCTAACCTCTTCCTCCGGACTCTTTCATGGTCTGGTGCAAAATGGAAGCTTTCTCTAAATTTGTAGGGCTTAAATTTCAAGATGAAAAGATTTAGACTTTCCTGCTTGCTAGTTGTCAAGGTTTTGCATGATGGTCGTCTCTTGCTTAATTACCTAGACTGGGAATTTGGTACCAATTTATGGCATTTAACTCATGTTGATCACCGTTTACAATATCTGTTCAAATATTTAGGAAACTTATTGTATTTCATAGGCAAAGCAATGCCCTTCTGATACTAGAAGACCAAAGTCGTAGTTGTGGATGGTATTATTCAATTTGTTGTGGATGGTATTATTCAATTTCTTTCAATGGCTTAATTTCTACATTTGTATGTTATCTGACTTTTCACTTTTATGTCATTTCATTATTTCTTAGATGCGTAGTCCGTTTTGTTTTCATTAAAATTCCCTTTGAATGAGTGCTAAACAACACAACTGTAAATTGCAGGAAATACCGTAAAGATTTACCACCTCTTATGATATCCTTTTTTCTCACACTTCACCCTTATAGACTTTTACAACTTGCTATCTCTATTACTATATCACTAGAGATACCTAGGAATATTCTATGTGAGCAGCACATGTCTACAGTCGACTAATTTATTCTATGTGAGCAGCACATGTCTACAATCGGCTAATTTATCTCATGTAACATATTCTCTATGGAATCAGGTCAAGTGAGAAAGAAATAAAGCAACGAATGAAATGGAATAAATGTAACAATGAAATGCCCATTTTCATTCTTGTGTTTGGGTGTCACAAAAGAATCAGGGTATTTTTGAAAATTTTTAATTTTTTTGATTCTCACTTAAATTGGAACGCCCATTCCTTAGCAGTTCAAAGGGAATGCTCATTCCTAGGGAATGACCATTCCAAAAGAGACAATAGTAGTTTATCGTCTCAGAAATCACCAATTTTTTTTCAAAGTAACATGCTTATCAATGTTTAGAAAAGCGGAAGCGCAAGACAAAGCGCTAGACCCTTTAATGAAGCGAGGCGTAAGCTTCAAAGCATGAAGCACAAGTTTCATGAGTTTAAATATTTTAATTCTAAATTTGTAAATATTATGAACATATAATATATAGTGGTGTAATAATTATAAGTATATACATTCATGTCTTGATTAGTAAATAAGAGTTAAATATGTGAAGTATAGAAATGAATCATAATAAACTAAGCTACACACATAACATATATATTTTATTGACAGTCAAATAGTCATATTGAAAATATATAGGGGCATTTTAATATTAGTCAAAGATCCTTTTATGTCCTACTATCTAGTCTTAAGCATGTGCTTCAAAATAAAAGCCTTTTATGAAGCGCGAAGAGCACATTTCAATTATGCTTTAAGCGATGAGGCGTAAGCTTCAAGGGATAAATAACTTCACTCTTAAGTTTTGAACCGTTTATCCTTCAATAAGTTGTGAAGCGAGTTTCAAAAAGCCTTGTTCAAACATTGATGCTTATTCCTCAAGAGCCTTCCAAATCATTTGACAAGCTTTTTGTTATGGTCTCGCATTTGTTTTTTTTTCTTGAAAAACTAAATGGGATTTACAGTTTTATTGTTCTCAAATCATCTTAGCTGTTACATTATTTTGTAATTGCAAAATTATTTCTTACCCCCTGATCAGATGATTCATATGAATCAAGTGCACAAGAAGTCAAGAAGTGCTTTTAGCCACAGGAAATTAACTACTTGACCTTGCAATCATGTTTCTAAAACCCTAGGTTATTCTATTTGCTAACCTGTCAGTGTCATTAATCTTGAGATTGGACACCATCGAGAATGTCTTAATAGTGTGTCAGGGAGATTGGACACCTAAAAGGATGGCCTAATGCAGTATCGGGAGATTGTCAAATATATCTTATGACATCAAACTATGGTCCTGTAAGCACATGCATGAAGGAACTGTAAACTTGTTGCAAGATGCATACATGCATGTGCATATGTGATCTGATCAAATTTGTGATTTTACAATTCTGAAATAAAGTAGAGAATAATTAATCTTGGAAAAATATATGGGAATTACAGAGGTGATATTCTGATGCTGTTTCGAATGATGCTGCAAATGTCAAAATACCCTTCTGTTTTCTATTTTCTACGGAGCTTTCAACTTCGTAGAGGCACTATAAATCATGAACTGAGCGACTTTGTTATAAAGGTTCAGGCAATATTGAGCTACCCTGTTCTGTTTGAAGTCAGTAGTACTGACACCCTTGGATAACCTTGAGAGATCATCTTGAAGGAGCTTAGGAATACACAATCTTTATTCAGAATTATCATATGAAATTTTTGGGAGGCTGTTATCCACAGAAGTTAGTCATGCTATTTACCTGATTTTTTTCAGTTTCTAATTGCATCTATATGTTCAGTGCATGTTTTTTTTGTCTATTTCGATAAAATGACACTGCTTTTGGCAACGGATATCTAATTTCAGGGCTCATTTGTTTAAGAAATCTAATTTGTTTTTTGTTTTCAATCTATATTTGTGAAAGGATTTGCTACTTTGCGGAGTATATGCACGAAATGAGGCCAATTATGGAAATATTGATATTGCAAGAAAGATTTATGACATGGCAATATCTTCCACTGATGGACTTCCTCCAGTAAGCAGAACAACTTTCTTTCCTTTCATGATTCAAACATTTTTTAATAGGTTTACTGATATATAATTTAATGTACAATACTAGTGCGATAGGTTTTTTTTCTCCCATGTTTGTGTATGAATTCGTCTGGCCCCTCTTCTGTTACTTTTTCTTCCGTCTAGTGCAATCTTGGACTTTTAATTTCTTTTCTTAGGAATGTTATGGGGACATTCATACTTCTTAGGTGTTGGTTATAGTGAGAAGCTGATAGTCTGCCCACTTTGTTGTGCTCTGCATGCTTATTCTAATATTGAATTTATATCTACCTTTGATATTTTTGAGTCCATGTTTAGACCCAGACAGTATCAAGGTTACAGAAAGCGCTAGACGGCCTAGACGTTGCACCCTACGCCTAGAGCCTGGGAGCCTAGGCGTTTTTCTTTTTTTCTAGTTTTTAATTACAATTACTGATAGTAAATGCCAGTATTATAGGAAGCTTAGGCGCTGGACTGACACCTAGGCAGATTTATTAAGTGGTGGTGGAGGATGTTTTGTTCAAGGTCGGGAGAGGTGGAGGTCTTCCTCGTTGGAGTTTGGAGGAGGTTGAAGGACGTGGAGGCTACAATGGAGGAACAGGTACTGCCTAGGCTTAGGGCATATGCCTAAGCGGGCTAGACGGAGGCTTTTTAAAACAATGGACATTATGACGAACAAGCATGCTCTCTGCTTATTCTATACTAGCACATTCGCAGGTGCGAAAACATTAAATTTGTTATCCAGTTAATTTTCTATTATTCATAGTAATAATTTGATAATGAGTTACTATGAAGTTCTATGTAGAAATTGTATCTCGAACTATTCTTTAGTAATTAAATCAACAAACATGTATAATACAATTTTATTGAAGAGTTTTCCTTTGAGGATAATAAAATTACAGCAAGTAATTAATTAACATAAAAAAGAAAAAATAGAGAAGATGATAATTTAATTATGTGAGTGTATATTGTCACGCCCCAAATACAGCGAAAGTTCATAAAATGGGGCACGTGACAGCATTGACCAATGCACAAGACAAGTCTCATGCACGTGTCAAGCTTGATACTTCATATCATATAGCTTCTCACTAAGTATATAAACTTGATGATGGTAGAATTTCAAAGGGAACTATATATGTAATCAGCAAGTACAACCTAAAAACTCACCGTAACAAGCATTTTACAAAATCAAAATACGTTTAGCTGTACATAACACAAAATAGAGGCTTTCCCATCTTAATGCCTCCTAACAACCGTCAACAACCAAAAATCCAGGTTATATGGGAAACAGCATCAGATCTAAAATAAAAATAAAAATGATAGGGTGAACAAGCTCTGTGAAAACATTTCCCACTAGAGTTTCTATATATCTAACAAAATAGTATTAATTCTCAAAATAACGGGATATAAGTTTTCCATCTGAAATTTTGGAATGACAAACTATTGTGTAAGGGACACATTATTATTTTTAAAAAAGAATGCATCATTTTAAAATTCTTTCTAATGTGCAAACTGAATATCTTATCATAGATCAGACTTTTTGAAATCACGATAAATACTGAGAAAGAAAACAGACTATTAAATTTGGTGCAAAACCAAAAGATTACCGTTTTCCCAAATTTATTATAAAATGTTAGAATCTCAAATCTCATTGAGCTGTTCCATCTGAAATTTTGGAATGACAAACTATTGTGTAAGGGACATATTATTATTATTTTCAAAAAAGAATGCATCATCTTAAAATTCTTTCTTATGTGCAAACTGAATATCTTATCATAGATCAGACTTTTTGAAATCACGATAAATATTAAGAAAGAAAACAGACTATTAAATTTGGTGCAAAACCAAAAGATTACTGTTTTCCCAAATTCATTGTAAAATGTTAGAATCTCAAATCTCATTGAGTTGTTCACTTATTGTAAGAATCACATCATAGGTCATACTAAGACTACAAATATTATAGCCCAGTATCATTGAAATGAGTAAAATGTGTAACATAATAGATAATTTTCGAGAATGGAATGCACCTAAATTGTCGTAGGTTGTTGGCCAGATCAAAATTGCTCAAAGGGCCAGAACAGATTTCAGAAGGGGCAAATATAGTAAGGCCAAATAGAGGTGCATTCACCATATGGCAAGCACAGACATAACACTCCATAGTGAACTTTCTGAGGGTTTTGAGAACATCTAGAATCATTTGGCAAATCAGAAACACATCACTGATCAGAATCCTTAAACATTTTTGATGGACGAGCGTATAACTAATCATCTCAGTTAAAACAGTTTATGAAATTCACTTTTATCTATTTGTATCAGATACTAAGCCACGATAAAATCATTGAATCCATTTAACTGTTGAAACATTTTCAAAATACTTTAATTATTTGAGATTGTACGAGAACCAAACTTACTTACCATATTTTATATGAAATCAAAATTACTTTTATTATCTTATACGAAATCAATATCATATTAAGGCTTAGGCCACAATAGTATTAGATCAAATCACATTTCACTATATGTACATAAAAAATAATAGAATATTTATTTTTTGAGCACAAGATCAAAATATAGTAATCATGCAATTTCATATTTTAAAATACTAGTGAGAAATGCACTCACCTTTAAAGTGATTGGATTCTCCCAAATTCGATCTTCCTCGTTATCCACTATGTCCTATATTATAATAAGACATAAGATCAAGACCAAACTAATGTAAATTCATACTAATCACTCCATAATCTAGGTCCAAACAGAATCAACTATAATCAATATTAATTAAGACCCATAAAAGTGTTCACATAGGCTTATTGCTAATTTATATAGCATTTCTTCAATAATTTTGGACCTACTAAAAGTTTATGATAATTTCAGGGGTCTACGATTAAGCATCTACAACACAAATTTACATTGTTGGATCTGTTCACAATTTTAGTGACCTGTGAGGGTCTAGAAATAATTATCCTTGCTCATTTATAACTCTACCTTGCTCTTACTGGACCTGTTTATAGTTTTGGCGAAGTTTAGGTTAAAAGGAAAAATTTCCATACCATATTTCTAAATCAATACATACCTTAGCAAAGTTTAATATGAACAGGGGTCTATACGAAATTCTCCATTAACTGTAAATACCTATATAAAAGCTTTAAAATTCTCAAGGACCCTAAAGAAATTTTGATTATTTTTAATTTAGTTTTCCACTTTCTCTCTCCTTATCCTTCTACTACCTCCGATCCTGGTCGTCATCTTTTTATTTTTTATTTTGCTCTCTTTTCCTCCCTTCCCTCCTTGGGTTTCTCTTTAATCCAAACAATTTTATTCCCAAGTCTCTTCTCAAGATACAAAAATCAGAACTTGTTCATCATTATTAACCAAGCTCGAGATTCAATTAGCAAGAAAACACTGTTTGAAAAAGCCTCAGTCTAGTCCGCTTAGACGTACGCCTAGCCCTAGGCGGTACCTTGATCACCTAAGTAGCGCCTAACACCTAGGCGATACCTAGACTGCCCACCTATAATTTGGGAGTGTTTAGAGGAGTATTGTCTGTTTACGTGGACTGCATCCTTTAGGTTTTGATCTTGAGTTTCTGTGTTGCAGCCTCCACGTCTTCCAACCTCCTTCAAGCCCGTTTAACCTCTAAATATGAACACCTTCACTACCTCCTTCGACCTTCAACAAAACTTTCATGACCACCATTTAAATGAAGAAAGAAATCTGCCTAGACACCAGTCCGACACTTAACCTTTCTATAACATTAATATTTACTATCAATTATTATAATTAAAAATAAAAATAAAATGTCCTAGGTTCTAGGTGACGGGGCCGAACACCTAGACCTCCTAGCGCTTTTTATAACCTTATTAATTATTATTTTGGCTATTTAGCATTTAAATACGCATGGTTTATTATGGACCTATGGTTGCTATCTATTTTTTTACAAATTTATATGAATTTAATATATATTTTTATCAGTTATTATAAAAAAAGCCAAACGCTTAGGCGCCGTCTAGGTATACGCTTAAGCGTCTAGGCGTTAGACGCTGGCTCAAACACTTAGTCTGCTTAGCGCCTTCTGTAACATTGCAAGAAAGGAGATAATTTATACGTTAGGGTTCAGATTTGTAATGTAATTGAGTTCTCTCCTCTTTCTCATTCTTTTTTCTTCACTTTAGGAGGTTATCAGATCAGAAATTTCTTTTTTTCTTTGATTTTCCCCTCATTTTGTTACATTCTCTCTCCTTATATTCCTTTTGAGGCAGTGCCTCATTCCTCTCCAATAAAAGAGGGCTATCACAATGTTGAGGTCGTAGTGAGCTGCAAAGGGGTTAGGAAATTTGACAAAAAGCCCCCATGAATATTGTGCTTTGCATAAAGATTCTTAAGATATGATATTTAAATTATGTATAAGGGTACTACATTTTCCCCCATAATAAAAAGTTTCATCCTCGAAACTTAAACATACCTTATGTTTTAAAGAGCTTTAGATGCTTCTTCAATACATTATCTTCTATTTTCCAAGTGGCTTTCCTCTAAAAGTTTTCCTTCTATTCAATTTTCACATATTTGATAGGTTTGTATCTGGTCAATCCCCGCCCCCCCCCACATTATGCTTTGATTCTCTTGAAAAATTAAATCATCGCCGTTAAGTTCACAATTTTCCTTCATCAAAAAGCTCTTAAGGCAATATTTTCTTTCACGAGCTTAGTAGCTATTGTCAAGGTTTTAAATATCGATTATCGGGGATTTATCGGACGGTCAAAATCCTTATTGGATAGTGGAAATCGGGGATAAGTAGTATTTATCGGAGTTATATATCGTATGATGTGTATATATAATATAATACCCCAAATTGTAATCTAACCATACTCCCCTCTTTCATTCTCTTAACCTTCACTAAATAACTAGAGAAAAAACCAACTGAATAGTGAATATTATTTGTTGTTACAACTTCAAAAGATGTGTTGAGGGCGTGGCGTCGATAGAGAGCCCAAGTCGAACTGTCGAAATCACATTTAATGATGGCGTCGATGGAGAGAGCTTGGCATCGATGGAGAGCTCAGTGTCGGTCAACATCGTCGAGTCAATCAGATTAGTTGGTGATGGCGTCGATGGAGAGAGCACAGCATCAGTCGAAATCGTCATGTCGATGAAGTTAATGTTGATGAGAGAGCAGCGTCGAATGGTCGAAGTCGATAGCGTTGAGGTCAGCGGAGTTCGAAGAGGAGCGGAGGTGAGCGTCGAAGTCGGCGGAGGTGAACGTTAAGGTCGACAGAGTCCAAAGAGAAACATAGATCAGAGGATTAAGGCAGTGGGCACAGCCGCACAAATGAGGGGAGAGAGAACAAAGGATTAGGGCTACTTAATCGAGTTTAAGTTTTATTGTAAAGAACGGGTTGTGTTGGGTTTCAAAGTACCCTAAAAAATTGCCAATTACCCACAGGTCCCACTCAACTGAATAGTGTGGCCCGATAATTCCGATTTTTAGAGCTACTAATATCGGTCGATAATTACCTTTATCGTCATATTATTGTCGATAAACACCAAAAAAAGATAACCGATTTAAATTCCAACTATCCTATCGGAAAGCTCCCAAAACCGATAACTCAGGGATAATATCGGATTATCGGCCGATATTTAAAACCTTGGCTATTGTTATATGCAACTAATTTAAACATTGATAATTCTTCCATATTTCTTCCATTTCAAACATTCAGTATCTTAACACATTATCAAAAGTTTGAATTTTCCATTTCTATTGGTCATCTATCTCTCGAAGAGCCCTATCACGCTCTTCTAATATTATGATGAACTCGGGATTATTGTCAAATACTGTGAATATATGTATACTATGAATTCTTGTTATCTCATTGATACATTCCTTTATCAAATTTCTTGAGAAAGTTTTGCTTTGAAAAGTAGGAAGTGTGTGACCTGAGTAACCCGTTAACTATTATTCAAGTAGCATTATTCAGTCTTAAGGATTTTGGAATGCATGTGATGAAGTTCATTGTCAATATCTTTTCTTCATATCGGTATATCCAAAATTTGGACCAACATAGCTTGTCTCTGATGATTTACATTCACATATTGGCATTGTTAAAGTCTACTAATTTAATATATTTCTTGATATTATTCCCCAATATATTTTATTCAAGACCTTACACATTTTCATGCCACAGTGTAATTACACAATGATGTGTCTTCTCAAAATTTTTTAACACTTCAAGTATACAACTCTGAACAATTTTTCAAAACAGTCCCTTTTAATTTTTTATTTTTCAAAATCGATTCTGTTTTGTTTTATTTACCAAAACCGACCCGTTTTTTTGATTAGCAGCCTAATCACATTCCTAAATAGTCGGGGTTGCCAACCCCGACTATTTAGGA
>BQKN01065036.1:407677-420688 GCA_022839385.1 Asparagus kiusianus
TCCCTGGAAAACTTCCCAGGGGGTCACCCATCCTAGAATTTCTCCAGACTAAGCACGCTTAACTTTGGAGTTTCTAGGAGTTGAGTTTCCGAAAAGAAGATGCATCTTGGTGGTATGAGTATTCCAATCAAATCTATCAATAGTAATCACATCACCCTCTTAAGGGTTGGGGTATTACAATCTTCCCCACTTAAACTCATAACGTCCTCGTTGTGCCAAATCATATCATCCAAGACCGTACCATCCGTGTGAGATTCTAGAGGTGGCTCCTACGGCCTCAAGAGGTGGCTCCCGCCCTCTCGACGTAGCACTTTGCGCCGCATAGCACTTAGCTCTCATAATTCCGGTTGGCTTGGCTCTGATACCATTTGTAACGCCCCGCCCCGGAATCCCGGAGTCAGTACGCTATTGGATCTGATGGACTGGCCTCACAAACCATCACATGTCTTTTCAGCACATTTTGTCCTCACTCACGTGCTCCCTGGAAAACTTCCCAGGGGGTCACCCATCCTAGAATTTCTCCAGGCTAAGCACGCTTAACTTTGGAGTTTCTAGGAGTTGGGTTTCCGAAAAGAAGATGCATCTTGGTGGTATGAGTATTCCAATCAAATCTATCAATAGTAATCACATCACCCTCTCAAGGGTTGGGGTATTACACTTGATCCAGTTTATCCACTTAAGGTCTAATCTTGATCTAGTTTATCCTGGATAAGTGGCATCTTATACCTCTCTGACTTCCATCGAGGGTCATTCTGCTTGTATGTCTTCGAATAATAAGGTTGCATTAAAATATTCGGCAATTTAGTTCCATTTTGGTGAATTCAAAGTTACTACCACTTAAGCTCTCAGATACTCACTTTAAAATGAGTATGATATGCCTAGTTACTTGAGTTCTCAGGCCCAAGGTATCCACAACCACATTTATCTTACCAAGATAACACTACATGGTCATATCATAACCCTTCAAAATTTAGCCATAATTTTGTGCCTCAGTTCACTTTTTTTGGCAAATATATATTCCAAACTTGTGTTCAATACCAATCTTGCATTGGAATCTATTAAGATAATATCCCCAAATCTTTGGAGTAAAGATCAGTCACTAATTCCAAATCATGAGTGAGAATATTTTATTCATTTATTTTCAATTATTTCAAAGTATATGTCACAATTTTTCATTCTACACGAGTATACATCCTGGCTCCTTTCAAGCCATCACATTGATGATAAGCTTGGCTCCAATGATTAATGAAAGCATTAGTGGCAGCCATCACTAAATATTTTAATTATTTTGAATTTTACCAAGCGTCATTCTGATTGTTACATCTTTACATCTTTCTATATGAGACAAGCCAAAAGTGACAAAATGCGTGTATCCCACAATAGTCTTTCATGCTAAGGACACAATGGACTATTTACGCTTTTGTCCATCTCTTTCAATTTACCATAACCTCCGCCTTTTAGGTTTTGTACAACCTCCATCTTTTAAGATTACACATTTGAGGAAAAAATATATAATCTCCAATAAAATCCAACCTAGTTATATATATATATATATATATATATATATATATATATATATATATATTCCGTAGAATACATATTAATTATTCTTTTCCTTATTCTTCAAGTAGATGAAGATATCAGATCAAGCCCTGAAGCAAAGATTCTTTAAACTATCTTATTCATAAGATCCATAAATTAGCAAGTGTATTTGAGAGCCCAATGGGAATGTCGGAATGTCATAACCCATATCAAAAAACAATCTAAGAATTATCCTCAGTCTTGGTCTCAATTAATAAAAACTAAAATAGAGATTGATATTGAATAACACTTAGCAGTTTGCAATTGATTAAATAAATCACACATGGATTATATGTTCGTTCAGAGTGATTACTAGATTCAACTCATAGAGACATACAAGTGCTCCCTCATCTCTCTTTTTCTTAAGTGATTACTAGATTCAACTCATAGAGACTAATACAAGTGCTCGATCATCCCTTTTTTTCTTTTAAATAGAAATAGGCACTCCATATGCACATTAAATCTATGAAAGCTTGTCCACAAATCATTGTAGTTGCACCTTGAGAATTTATTTTTCCTTTGCTCTGGTCATGTCATACAATCTAGGAGCCATAGAACCTAGAGTTGTGTCCTTCTCCAAGTTAATAAAAAACTTTAGTCTCTCTATTTGAAGATATTCCATATACTCACTTAAAGACACCTTTGAAAATTCCCGAAGTACTAGAATATTCTCCAAAGTTGCTTCCTCTTTCATCTGTGATTTTTGTGGGAGGTGGTTAATCAAACATTTATTTCTTATCAAATCTTATGGTTTAAAGGTCTAAATAGTCTGTAAGGCATCCTTAAAACAAAGTTTAATTTTTCCAGCAAACCCATACACTATGTTTACAAGCACAACTCAAAATAAACCAATTCATTCTCTATATAATCTCAAAATCCTGCATCTCTAATTTTATAAATTTAAGTGGGAGCTCTGCATCAAAATCTTGATTCTGCTCATATAACTCCAATCTGCTAGCAATACACTATCTCTCAAGATATTAACAAGCAATTCATAAAATCTTTGGCCACCTTTTATAGAAATGCCCTATTAACTCACAGATATTTCTTTTACTCATACGTATACTTGTGATACGCATCACATGTCATTATCCTTTAGTTACTAAGTTACATTTCCTTGAGATAACACTGCTCATATTATCTTTAATCTTGAATGACTATTATTTTGGGTCATCCAATGGTTTTAATCAATTTGATCATGCTGCTTAATCATAAAAATAATCAAGGTTTGCAGCATTTGGATAAGTGTATTATCATCCGCTTGATTACTTTCTGAATAAGGTCCGACACAACAAATAATCACTAATCAAACATTGTTCACATAATGATCCCTAAAAATATCACATGTAAGTGTAAACCTTAAAGGATTATTAGACCATTAGTTTATTTTCCAGATTTTTTTTCCATGTCCTCTTTATTGTTTAACTCGATAATCTTATCAAATTTCTCCCACGAATAATTTATCAACAAGCTAAGATCATATATCTTTCTCATATTTGCGATCCATGTATATTTCATATCTAATGTATTTCCTTATATTGATAATGTCTTCTAGATTTAATAAATGATCAGGCGAAAAAACTCCAAGTTATGTAGATGACACTAATTATAAGCGCTCACTGCCTTATTATATTCCCTTTTTTCTTCCATATGAACACGTCTATTATCAACAAGAGCTACCACATCATATATTTCAAATCTGTTCAATCAAGAAACTTTATTAAGTTTAGTATAAACATTGTTGTAAATAGCAACCCGATAGCGGCACAATAGCGGGAATTATAGCGGCCGCGCCTTCAAACCACTAGGCATTCCTGCTTAGCGATGGTCAATTGTGGGCAAAGCCGCTTTCCTCTCATAATCGCAGCGAAAGGCGCGTAATAGCGCTGTTAGCGGTTAAAAAGCGCTGTTAGCACTAACAAATCACTTCAGAGTGTTATTTGAAAGGTGGTTTTCAACTCCCGACCCGAACCCGACCCGACCCCGACTTGACCCTGACCCGAATTCAATTAAAGCTAAAACCCTTTTCCCATCTCAAATTTCCTCTCTTTCTCTCGCCGTGTCATGTTTCCTCTAAAAAAACCCTAGCAGCAGTTCCCAAGTCCCAAGTTATCTCCTTTGGCGAGCTCCTCCTCCGTGGGCTCCTTCTCCGGCGAGCTCCATTTTCAAAGCTCCCAAGCTATCTTTAATCTCCATCTCCATTTTCGAAGCTCCCGAGCTATCTCTAGCTATCTCCACTCCACCTCCACCACCTCCATGTGAGCTCCACCTCCGATTCTCTAGTCTTCAACCACCTCCGTTGCTCTCTAGCAGCTCTAGTAGCTCTCCGTAGCATCACCTCGACCACCTCTGCAGCTCTCCAGTAGCTATCACAGCACAGTGCACTACTTCAACCACCTCAACAGGTCTCCAGTAGCTCCAGCACCGCAGCACCAGTGCACCACCTCGACCACCTCCGCAACTCTCCATTAGTGCACCATCTCCATTCCATTTTCTATTATTTATATTTGAATATATTTATATTTGACCGTTATTTGATTATGCGCGATTTGCTGCTATAGGTGCAAATAGCTTTAGCGGTACCTCGCCTCGACGAGATGCTATCCGCTATCAGCAACCTTGAGTATAAATATGAATTGATCATTCAACTTCTGATAATCCTATTCACCTTTATTTGCCTACTAAAATTAATTTATATCTCTTCACCATACATCAATGTATCAAGTGCTGCTAGTCAAATGTCGGAGCTAATCACTTCTAACAACATACTAATATTATCATATGGGATCGATTCCTTAGAAAGAGGGTTTGCATGCAATCATTAATCTAAATGAGACTTCTAATATTTAAATTATAAATCCAATTGATTTTAGGAAAAACATCCATGTAAGAACTATTGGGTAACTACGAACATTCATAATGATCCATCTACCTCTTGATCCTTAGACTATCCAATATATGAAATTACTATAAATGTCTCCCAATTAAACCTGGATATCTTATTCTTTGATCCATGGAATTGGCGCAATCATCCGTTCAATAATATAACCAAACAAAATGTTTGTCCTATAATTCAATCACGTCACCTATCATCATCAAATTAATAGATAATGTATCTATAATAGTCATAATACTCTACTAACAAATGCATTTATAAGAATATATTCTCATCGCATCTCACACTACGCACACTATCCATTAAACTCCACAGTGTCAATACTTAGGAAAAGACATATTGTCTAATAATTCTAAGGATTTATCTCCAAATTATAATGAAATTAACAAGTCTCATGCACGTTTCAAGCCTGACACTTGATATCTTATAGCTTCTCACTAAGTATATACACCTGCTGATGGTAGAATTTCAGAGGGAACTATATATATAATCGGTAAGTTCA
Source organism: Asparagus kiusianus (assembly GCA_022839385.1). NCBI lineage: Eukaryota > Viridiplantae > Streptophyta > Magnoliopsida > Asparagales > Asparagaceae > Asparagus > Asparagus kiusianus. The sequence goes on from BQKN01065036.1 coordinate 412,657, forward strand.
ACATGGAAGCTCATCGTAACAAGCATTTTACAAAATCAAGATACGTTGTTCAGTTTTACATGACACAAAAGAGAGGCTTTCCCATAGTAACGCTTCCTAGCAACCAGCCACAACTAAAAATCCAGCTTATATGCAAAGCAACATCAGATCTGAAAAAAATTTAAAAACGACGGGGCGAGGTAAAGCTCAATAATAATATTTCCCACTAGAGTTCCTATATATCTAACAAGATAGCTTTATTTCTCAAAATAATGGGATATAGGTTTTCCATCTAAAATTTTAAAATGACAAACTGTTGTGTAAAGAACACATTATTATTATTTTCAAGAAAGAATGCAACATCTTAAAATCCTTTCTTATATGCCAACTGAAAATACAATCATAGATTAGACTTTTTGAAATCAAGATAAATATTGAGAAAAAAGGATTATTAAATTTAGTGCAAAACCTAAGGGTTACCATTTTTCAAAATTCACAATAAAATATCATAATCTCAAATCTCGATGAGTTGTTCACTTATTGCAAGAATCACCTTATAGGTCACACTAAGTTTACGGATATTATACCCCAGTAGCATGAAAATGCATAAAACGCATAATAGAACTGATAATTCTCGAAAATGGAATGCACCTAACACCGTCATAGGTTGTCGGCCTAGTCAAAATTGCTCACTAGAGCTAGAACAGATTTCAAAAGGGGCAAATACGAAAAGGCCAAATATATCACTATATGGTAGACAAGGACAAAACACTCCACAGTAGACCTTCTGAGGGTTTTGAAAACATATAGAATCACTTGGCAAATCAGAAACACATCACTTATCAGAATTGTTAAACACTTTTGAATCAAGTGGACGGGTGTAAAACTAATCATCTCAGTCAAAATAGTTTACGAAATTCACTTAAGATTCTGACAATATTTCCCTCTCTACTTTCTCTTTGAGAATATAATATTTCCTTCTCTACTTTCTCTTGTTTCAACATGGTATCAAAGCAAGTTATTAAATCCTAGAATCTTTGTTCTTCATAGATCTTTGGGCTTTATTCTTCATAGATCTTTGGGCCACCAAAGGAGTTTGCGCAAGAACCACCTTTATGCTTCACCCTAGACTGTTTCAACAGCGTCGCTTCGACCTTGGTGGCTTGGGCATGAGGGCATCACTATCGGTGATGTCTACCTCACCTTCGAAACCATTGGTGATTTTGTTTTCATATTCTTTAAGTCTGCTGGCTTTGATGTCATGGGCGAACCTATTTATGTTTTCCAGGGTTTTTATGTTTGGTCTTGCTATGGTTGTCGACATTAGTTAAAAGGGTTGATTTCAGTGCAAAAACATCTTCAGGTGCTAGTTATCATCCTCTTTGTCCAATTCTATCTCTTTGTGATGCTTTGTTAGCTGCCAGTGTTGTGATGCTTTAGCCACTGGACTGCAAAGAAAAAATGCTCTTCCTTGTGCACTTATAGTGAAATACTTGGAATGAATCTTCCCTTTCTTTTTGCAAAGTCTCAGAAATAAGTCCATTTATCTTATCACTGAGGACTAAGTTCTCATGATAACAAACATTCATCAAATCCTCATGGACAATATTATAGTGTTTTGCTCAGATTAACCTCGACTTTCTTTCTTTAGATCTCGGCGTACTTGAGGATCAACTCTAGTTTTTAACTGCGTATAGAACAATTGTTTATCTTTCTTGTGAAGATTCTTTTTTTCGACATCACTCGTATGTATCCTTTAGTTTGATGTCACTTGTGTAGCTTCCTTTTCTTAATGTTGCTTGCGAATCATGGGTTATATTTATCTTGACATCACTTACAAGCCTTCTTTTTCTCGACATTGGTCGCATCTTTTACTTGACGTTACTTTGAAAGCTTCTTTTTCTAGGCGTTATTTTTGCTTTTACTATTTCTATTAATTGTTGATACGATTGTGTCCGTCTTAGTCTCACTTTTGTGTTGATCTAACTGAGATACTATGATGAGAAAATTATTCGGGACTGGCTATGTTTCACTAATGTCTATGCTCCAAATTCATGGGGAGTAATAGAAGACATTATTGCATATTCTAGATTTTTATTATAGATTTACCTTCTTATGATTTTTCTTTACTCTAGCTTTCATTTTCTACAAGATTTTACTTTTATAGATATTTCATAAAGTTTATAAATATGTGTATTTCCCTCATCTTAATAATCAATGAGAATATAATATTTTTTTCTATTCTTTCTTTTATTTCATCAAACCCTTTATTCCCATCTTCCGTGACAAATTGCAGACTAGTGCCCACATATCCGTTATCACTATGAAACTTTCTACTGCTGCACCACACCACCTTTAAGATTCCACATCCCTTACTCCATCTCCTAGCTCTTTGAGATCCTCTCACCCATAAAGATTTTTCCTCTCTTAGCTACAACAGAGCCTCAATAGTCAATACTAGCCACTTTGTTATCTCCTCAATAGTCAAAAGACTCAAAACTAGCCACTTTGTTATCTCTGGCGTCTATAGTTGCATCTTGACTTGAATATTATTTGTTTCGATCTGAGGCTGACTACTCCATGCTTGATTCTCGTTGTAGCTTCCTTTAATCTAGTAGTTGTGTTCTCTTCCACTCCCTTTGACACCTAAGACCACTCCTCACTGCCAGTATTTCAACACTAGTATTCACAGGGGATGCAAGAAAACACATGAGGTTGGAGACCAAGTTCTAAGTTTTTATTACTATAACTTGCTTGGATACAAATTAGGTCCCCCTCGCCTCTTTATATGGGGGAGCCTCCCCTTTATATAATGGTCTAGACATCTCTTCTGGAGAATGCTTTACATCCAATGGTTAGGGGTTAGTCCTCTAGAGATTTCTATACAGATATCTCTCATAACGATGAATATACAAGAATATGCATGAAGTTTCTAGAGTCAGGCTGACATGGCGCTGATGTGGCGAGAGAAAGAGCAGTTTGTGACATTCTTCCCCACTCATCCTAGCGATGCCCTCATTGCTTTGCTTTCTTTCTCTTGAAGCGCTCTATCTAGTCTTCAAATTGCCACAGTCTTGGCTGACTCCCAACTATACTTGCTTTCAGGCAAACCCTTTTAGCGAACAAAGTACTCTAGCCATTGTCAATTATTCCCTTCACGAACCATCCTATCCACCAAAATCTCCTCAGCCTCCTTATTGAACTCCATGCGAACTGTAGCAGGTGCTCGACTTGATCTCCTATGGGTTCGGTCTTTTGCATCCTTGTGACATGGCTTCAACATGTTCACGCGAAAGGCCAGATGTTAGTGGAGTGTGGGGGGAGTTCAACCTTGTAGGAAACATTTCCCTCCTTCACAATTGAAAATGGGCCCTCAATACGTTGTGTCGATCAAGTGTGGACAGCTTGATAAGGACGGAGTCTCCAGCCTCATACGTAATATGTCATCGTTAATTGTCAACCCATTTCTTCTTCCTTTTTGCAGTCTTGTTCAAGCACGAATGCGCCGGCTCGTTCTGCTCTTGCCATTTCTTAGCAAATTTGTAGGCTGCTGATCTACTCCCTTTATGACCAGTTGCAACGTTGTTCGGAGTGGGGTTAGCTACCAAACACAATCTTAACGAACTATTCCCCGTGAACTCACTCTGCTGCTAATTGTAGGAAAATTAGGCTATGTCAATCAACTTTGCCCAATCTTGTTGGTTGGAACTTTTTTTTTTGAGATCTTAATTAGGATTGAATCTTTTGTTTAGTTAGGATTGAATCTGTTATTTGGTTAGAATGTGTGATTTGATATATCCATTAGTTATTATTAAGATTATGTTTTACTTCTATAAAGAGTGATGTACTTTGCATGTGAGAGGAGAGAAAAATGTTTGTAAGAAATCCTATATGTGAATTGCAGTTGGTATTAGGCATGTGAGTTATCGACATGTATGCTTGGGTGTGAAGCCCGCATATATATATTTTTTAATTCTTAAATGAAGACCGCAATTTCCATATTTTCTGTTTTTTAATTTTTTATCCAAGTAATCAATAAATTGTTGTGCTTTCATTCCTCATCATTTGGTATCAGAGCTAAAGAGATCTATTGTTGCAGCTATGAATCAACAATGCAATAATTCGAAGTCCAACAATTTTTAGTTTTAAACTCATGATCGAGTTTCTTTAACCACGGGAGATTTGATGTAAGACAAATCAAGAACATATCTTGCAAAAGATTTGATGAAGATTTTAGTTTGATTTTATTTGTTTTAAGGACTTAATTTTTTTTGGTTGAGATCTTAGTTAAAATTGAGTTTGTTGTTAGTTAGGAATGAATCTGTTATTTTGTTTAAATGTGTGATTTGATGTTATCCATTAGCTAGGATTAAAATTTTGTTTTACTTCTATAAATAATGTACTTTTTCATTTGACAGGAGGGAATGCTTGTTAGAAATCTTCCATGTAAATTCTAGCTAGTACTAGCCATTTGAGTTGCCAGCATGTGAAGTGCCTGAGCGTGAAATTCACATTTGTATATTTTTTATTCTTAAATGAAGACTGCAATTTCCATATTTATTAATTTTTTATTTTTTATCGAAAGAATCAATCTCAACATATCACTATGCTTTTGTTCAGGTTGCTTGGATCCGTTTGACTTTTAGAAACATCATGAATATTACATTGTAACCACCCGGGAAGCAATAAGTTGTATAGTTTATCTCAGTAATTATTATTTTATTTAAAAGTTTTGAACTCTTATTCTTAGTTAATGATTGTTCAATTGTTGAGGTTGAAGCTAGTTAGTTTCTTGTTCAAAGCGTCTATTATTTCATTGCATTTTATTTTACTCATATGATATTGTTAATTGTTTAGCTGGGTTCAGAACTATGTAGTTACTGCTGCCCAGTTATGTTTATGATGGTTATTCCATGATCTTTGTTTGTAAGCTTAAAGGTCCTATTGTTTGATTACCGACAGTTTTCTTATATCTGGTGATATCCGACATCTTGAAGATCAGATTACTTTGTTATTCTTTTGGTTTTGATGTTTTAGTTGAGATGCTACGATATTTAGGTAGGAATTTAGCTAGGAATTTGTTTGGTCTGATAGAATTTTATTCTACAATTAACCACGTACTTCATTTGAAGGGGAAGAGAAATTTTGAAAATAAAAATTATGAAAGTTTAAAATGTGTTGCTAGTAGGCATGCGTGCCAAGGTGTGAAGCCAACATGTGTCAAGCCAGATCTGGTAAGGTGCTGCTTATGTAACCGGCTAACCCCCAATTTTTTTTCGTTTTATTCTTTTCCCCCCATATTTAGATCTACAATTAGAGTTGGATCGCCTCCGTTCTGCATCTTCTGGCCTTCTAAATTTACTTGGGTGAACATATTTACTTATTGCCATTCCTTTTTCCGCAAATGGTAATCCTCATAGGCGTCCCTGTCTATCTGACTGTTACTTGAGTGTCTAGTTGTTAGTGTGAGAAAGTGAGGGTCGATATGTGTGGGTGTATTTGCAATATTAGTTGATTGTTACTTGAGTTTTACACTTATCATCTGAACTTCTTTTCCTGGTAACATTTATTGAAGTATCTTCATTTATTGACGATTTGAAATTATTCTGACATTTTTTAAACAATTGCCACAGGATCTGATGGAATACGTTCCTCTTCTTTACTTCTGGTATGCTGAAATGGAGATGGAAATTTGTAGGTCTGCTAGCAACTCTGATTCGCCGCAGCGTGCAGTTCACATATTATGCTGCTTAGGTGGTAATATAAAATACACTCCTTTCAAGTCTCGACCATCAGGTTTGCAAATTCTAAGAGCGCGGCAAGGATTCAAAGAACAAATTAAAGTCTTGCAATCTGCATGGGCTCTTGGTGATATAAAAGAATATTCTGTTGTCTTGATTTGCGCTGCTTCTTTGTTTGAGGCCTTAGTTACTGGTTTGGCTTCTGGTATTGAAGTTATAGAAGAAGCTTTTTCCATGACACTTCCAGGTCATACATTGTTTATGTTCATTTTGTTTCCTTAATATACCTTTCATTATTTAGAAATATAAATTCATCCAAGTGAGGAGTCTGATGTTTAAGTTTTGAATCTAATATCTAGTTGTCGTAAGTTATTCATGGTATAAGAGAACAATATTGGTCACATTTTTATTCGAAGTTTTGAAATTATGCATATATGTTTTGGTAAATAAATAAAAACCTGAAGCTAACAACAACCCAAAGGAACTAAAATGTTATTTGGGAACGAGAGAGCTTTACAATGCAACATTTCTCGGCTACTTATAATTTTTCATGAAATGAAAACTGCATTCAGTTGCTTCCTTTTATCCTTCTTTATCTACTATGTTTCTTAGTTTTTCTGAAGTACTGTGCTCACAGCTTTACTTTTGTGCACCCTTCTTTACTTGATTTTTGCTTGACACTAGGCACCCTTTTGATGGGAAACATATTGACGATAATGATAATGATGTTGGTGACTGATTTATTTGCTTAAGGGCCTGTTCGGATTTGCTCCTAGTGAAGGAAAGTTAAATAAACATAGGATAAGTTAAGAGAAGTTAAGTTAGTATACAAAACTTGTTTGAGAATTTAGTACGAGAAACCAATAGGAACTTATTTCACCCCGTTTGAGATGTTTAATAAATAATAAAGTAAAAGAAAGGTAAGGAAATATATGTATATTTACATGTCATTCCTGCCTTTTGGATCTCATCTTGATAAAGAGTAAAATTGTTTTTGTGTAACACTTTTTCTTTTTAAGTTTCCTTCCCTCTATTACACTCAAATTTCTTTTTCTTTTTCTTTTTTTTTTTGGGGGTGGGGGGGGGGGGGGGCACAAAATCTCAACTTTTTGCCCCTTTCATCTTAACTTCCCCCTCATTGTCCCAAGTAGCGTTAATTTATCCCCTAACTGCCTTACCTCACATTATCCTCAATCCAAATAAATCTAAATAGGCCCTGAAAGAACATTGGTTTTACTTATCTAGAATATGAATAATAAACAATATAGCTTAAATACGGAACTGTAATAATAAAACTTCTATCACATAATTTTGGGTTGGCTACATGGATCCTTGTCTTCAACTCAGTTCTGTTGAGGGCTATCTCCTCCAGTAAGTTAATCTTCACTTTATATTTCTCAACTGCTGTCCTTTTTCCATTAATTAAAATAGTTTAAACACAACCCAACCAAAATACCTGAAAATATTTCAATGGTGGATTATGGTTAATTATTTATGTAGAGCACATAAAGGAATTACTATATGTATTGCAATATTTTTTGTTGCAATGAAAATGCCACATTAAGGTAGTCGTTAGGAGATTATATTTAGGGTAAATTTCACTAGCCTTGAATAAGTGACAAAATTTTCACATTATATTTTTCCCTTAATTAAAATAGTTCAAACACATCCAAAATCAAAATACATGAAAATATTTGTATCTTGGATTATGCTTTATGATATATGTAGGACACATCTGGGAATTATATGTATATGGTGATATTTTATGCTGTAGTGAAAATGCCACGTTAAGGTAATTGTCAAGAGATTATATTTAGGGTAAATTTCACTAACCCTCAATAAGTGTCTGTTTTTTAACTTCACCAGTAAAAGCTTCGTATCACCTGACCCTCAGTAGGTATGATAGCTTTTCACTTAACCCCCTAAAGCTTTGAAAAAATCAAACCCCCTAAAACTTTGAAAAATCACTTACCGCCAATAAGTTTTGGAAGTATATAGAACTCCTATAATATTTGAAGTTTTTTCACTTAGTCCTCGCATCTATGTTACTTGAATTGATAAGAAGACCAGAATATCATTATCTAGTTCAGACTCTACTTATTAAATTACCTCTAATTGTATTTTAAATAAATTTAACCCTAAGTTAGCTGAAGTTAGAGAAGAGGAGGGGTTGTGCCAATGGAAGGGGTGAATGCGAGTGAGGGAATGGCCGTCTGAAGTGGGCTAGGGTTATGAAGGGGGGTGGGGGGGGGAGAGAGAGAGAGAAAGAGATAAGGAGGGAAGAAAAAGAAAAAGAGGAGGGGGGGCAACAT
>BQKN01065036.1:420788-455851 GCA_022839385.1 Asparagus kiusianus
AGGACATATATGCAAACGACAAGTCATTGACAACTGGGGGCTTGGGTTAGAGAAAGAGAGAGAAGAGAAAGGACAAATATGCAAAATTTAGAATGTTAAGTGTATGTGTGAAAATAAATTTTTTTATTAGGAGTAATTTAGTCATTTCCCTTCACATGAGACTTAAACGAAGTTCGATTTGAGGGTTTTCTAACAAAGCTTATTGGTGTTCAATTGAAAATTTCGAAGTTTTTGGGGTTAAGTGAAGGACGCCGAGAATTGTTGAAAGTCATGTGGCATTTTCAAATTTTTTCGGGTGCAAGTGTAAATGCTCAGATTAAGTCAGGTGAAATTAATATTTATGCCACAGTGAAATGCGACAAGTAATTGCCATGTGAAAAAATATGACATAGATGGGGATATGACAGAAATATGACATTTCTGTGACACTCCTGTAGAATAATTTTACGAGTACATCAGAATTCTGTTGCAGTTTTGAGGTTGGTAAGCAAAAGGTTTGATGCTATATTGCGTCAGAGATACATCTCAAGTTATATTTTTTGATGATCACTTGTTACATAATTGTTTTGTTATTATGCATATTTACAAAATATACCCATGTCCCGTTATCAAAATTATGGGAGGTGCTTGTGATTGACACTATATATATCTGGATACTTGAGAGTTGAGAACTGTGTTCCATGTCCAAGTAACATTGGGTATAAGAGTTCTTGATGGTATATCCATGTTGATGGATGTTAATGCTCCAGCAGTCTGATACTATTGATCCCCTGGTCTTTAACCCCTGGTCTTTAAATATTTAGTGAACGAGTTAGACTTGCCTTTTATGTCAAAATGTTATTTTTGTCTTAAGGTAAATATTATTGTTACAGAATATTATTTTTGAAGGTCAGTTGTCTAACACAGGATAGTTGATGTCAAAATGTTATTTATCTCTAAGGTAAATGTTATTGTAACATGATATTATTTTTGAAGGTCAGTTGTCTAACACAGGATAGTTGATTCCAGAAAGAAGAACTTGGAGTTTGCAACTTGAGACTTTGTGGATCTATTACATTGGAATACTTCAGAAACATCTTAAGGAACTAAGTTTCACAAAAGTGTGGAAGAGCATCACAAAAGGGTTGCGATTATATCCGTACAATCCGAAGAGCTTTACCTCTGTGGTTGAAGTAAGCTCTCTTTATATTGTCCCTCACAAAGTGCGAATGCTACTAGATGAGTGCTTCCAAAGGTACAGTTATTCCCCTTATTAGGCTTGCCTCTTTTTGTATATAATGTTTTAATTTAGCGTGTACTTGCTGTGCTATTTTAACGACCTGCAATCCTCATTGATTATTATCTTCATGTTTTATTTTTGAAATAGAAATTTTTACAGGATTATTTTTTCATCATTATCAAATTAGAGTATTAATAACTTAGCAGAGACCACTTCCTAAACCTTTTACCATACACATTTCTTGACTCCACTCACTACTGCAAACTGCAATGTAAACCTCCAACTATTTTTGCTTTCATCCTTAGACATATCATTTATTGGAAAAACCGTGCTTGTAGTTGGAGTTAGGGATATGAAACTGAATCTTCTGCTTCATCTTAAGCCCTTGAACCTTTCATCTATGTCCTACCAGCAATCTGCCTCTTGAGCAACTATATAACATGGAGTAGAAGTTGAGGAAGATGACAGAGGCAGGCTCCAAACCTAAGCCGGCTTTAGTAGTCATGCCATAATTCTCTCTTCCTCTTCAACTATAGTACAACTCAGCAGTATGTTGATCACTTTATAATCATGTAATTTTTTTTTCTATTAACCATGATGGACAGGAGTTTCTGTCAAGGTTCTGAAGCAGTCTTTCACGCTTTCAGTTCGCGAGTGCATAGAGTTTAATTAATTTCGTGCCGATTAATCAGATTATGTGGGTTTAAATTTTTCTAATATATATTTAAATATACAGAACCCTCAAAATATAGAAAAATATAATATGCCTTCTAAAGGACTTTTCCTAAACACTAAAACTCTAGAGTTATGGTGACAGTTGAGAGATATAGTTTTATACTTTAACATACTTCGGTAGGCTGAACACCCTTGCTATTGGCAGAAGCTAAGACACAACGATTTCATTTTTTACATCCATTTTAAGTTCATGGCAGATGGGAATTGAGCTTGGTAGCTTGATTTGCTTTAGTACCATGTCAAAAGGATCCTTCCACTACATGAAAATTCCTAAGTTATTGTGAAGGTTAGGGGATATAGTTTTATACACTAACAATGTCCATGACTAAGTTAACATGAGTGACTTCTTGTTCTCGTGAGCTTACATGCTCCTTACCTACTTTCACTTGGAGATTGAAGGCATTATTTAGGAACTCTCTCTTTCGCTTGTCAATATTTTGAAGGAGCATGCAAATGGAGCTTGACCTAATAGTGGATACATGATATGCTAACACTTAAGCACTAGATGGAAGTGATGAACCAATCCAAGGCCTTCGACGAGATATCACCACTTGAACCCAGAAAAAAATAAAAAAAAGATCAAATTCGAAAGAGGATGAGGAAAAGATAAATCGATGGTAGTGGCGAGAGAGCTTCGACTAGACATTGGTTGACATATAGCCTTTTAAGAGGAATCACCGACATGCAAGGTTATAATAAGCGCTAGGTTGCTTAGATGTTGGACTCTGCACCTTAGACCCTAGGCGTGGCCGAGATGTTTTCCCATTTTTTTATTTTATAATTACAATTAATGCTATTGAAAGAGCTAGGCATCGCTAGGTGCCAAACTGGCACCTATCACTTAGGCACTAGGCCCAAGAAGATCTATTTTTTCATTTTAAGTGGTGATAGAAGGTTTTACTGAAGTTTGCAGGCGTTCAAGGGTGTGTTCATAGTCAATGGAGGCGATCGGAGGAGTTGAGGGGAGGTTAAAGCACATGGAGATAGTAACGGGGGAAAATCATGACCAAGACCTAAACGGTGCAGTCCTCATAGGCTGTCTCCGCTCTCCTAGACCCTTCCAAGACCTAAGCGGAGTAGGTACCAATTAGGCCTAGGCAAGAACCTTTCAAAATATTGTCGGCGTGGAGTAAGCATCAATGAGAGGTGTAAATTGGGGCTTGGCTTAAATAGTAGATGTAGATGGGCATTGAAAAGAGATCAAATTCGATGGCGAGGAAGCTTCAATCGGAGCTTCGAAGTGAAGAAGGTGTTAGCAGCGTTAGGATAGGATTGCAAGAAATGTTGTCCTCTAGAAGAGGAATTTAATTTTTGTTTTCTCTGGGAAGTTTTAAATCTAGTTTAATGGTTTTGATTTTTTTCATGTTTGAGCTCATCGATGTCTGGTTTGACCCTACTATTAACTTTATGCACTCGCATAAAAAGTTTATGTTGGAACTTTTCTAGTACATGGTCCATTACACAATTTTTCCGTATTGTGGACCGGATTGGCGTTGTTTAGCACAATTAGGTCAAATACGAGAATGTGACTTATGTTCGGATGTTGTAAGCCAAATTTAGAACCTTATTCCACTTTATATTTTAATTTGACATGATGCATTTTTTAGATGCTAATATTTTTTTCGCAACATGTTTTTTTCCTTTTGCTTTTCCCCTTTTTATTTAGGAGGCTCTCTAGAGTTGGCCAATAACAACAACCAAGCCTTTGGGGTCGGCTACATGAATCCTATTTTTTTATTCCATTCTGTTATGGGTCATCTCCTCCGTTAAGTTAGTCTTAATTATATCCTTCTTAATTGATTCTAACCAAGTTATTCTAGGTCTACATCTAGATCTCCTAACCCCATTAACTCTGATATTATCGTTTTTCCTAATCGGTGCACTAAGGATTTCTGTTGTACATGACCAAACCATCTTAATCTATTCTCTTTTATTTTATCCTCAATAGGCGCAACCTCTAATTTACTATGGATGCACTCATTTCTTATCCTATCTTTTGATGTATATCCACAAAACCATTGCTGCATTCTCATTTCTACTACTCTCATTTTTTGAACATGTTATTTTTTAATTGCCCAACACTTCGACCCATAAAGCATAATTGATCTTATAACCGTCCTATAGAATTTTTTCTTTAGTTTTATTGGTATTTTACGATCACATAAGACTCCCAAAGCACTCCTCCATTTTAACCATCCCAATTTGATTCGATGCACACCATCATCCTCTATCTCACCATCATGCCTAATGATTGATCCTAAATAGTGAAAATGATTAGTTTTATGTATTTCTTGGCCATCAATATGTAGCATAGGCTCTCTTCCTTTCCTAGTTTTATTAAAAATACACTATATTCTGTTTTTGTTCTACTAATTCTAAAAACCTATAGATTCAAGAGCTTGTCTCCATCTTTCTACTTTAGAATTATTGCATCTTCTAGAGTTAGCCAATACCCTTGAATTTTTCATTGGTCAACAAGCTAAGTGAAACCTCTCTTGCATTTGGATAAGAGAGGATACCATTCCAGGAATTAAGGATGAGGCAATTTTGTTCTTTGCTTATTCCTCAGACTCAAAACTGGTTAATGGCTCTAATATACTTCTTTTCTTAATGATATCTATTATGATTGCAGTTGTTGCCCATTATTCTCTAGCCAAGATCTTTATGTATGGATATATTGTGCTTGTTTACCTTTCAAATTCGTTGTAGATATCATATAACTACGCATTTGTTTTTAAGATATGAAATTTTATTGCATAGTTAACCGGAACTGAGTTAGATAAAAACAGAAAGACGTAATGTAGACCTATTGGCGTAACTTAAAGGGCTTGAGGCTTATTTTATAATTCTTTCTTTTGGAGGACCAATTTAATTACACATCTTTTGGGGCACTAGCGCGTTAAAGCTCTAATCACTATCAGAATATCTATCAGTTTCAATTGGATTGGATTCACATTACTTAAAATGCCTTATGTGTTGCTGCTGGTCGATAATCTTCATTTTTACACAATTACTCATTTGTGCACAAAGTATCCTCAGATTATTGCATGCGAAGAGCATAAGGATGCAATGACAATCTGAAGACTGGAGATTCTACATAAGCAAGAAGTCCCTTATTGTTTCAAGATGTGCCATACTCAGCTATGCATTTCTTGGGTTCTTACCCGTACAAAAGATGTTCGGCAGAACTTATTTGAAAATTATAAATTGATTGAAATAAAGAAAAGCCTTAGAAAAAAAAGTCGAAAGATTGAAAACATTGAGAAGTTTTGTTGGAGATGGAAAATCTAATATGCATGTAGTGAACCTTAAGTCACTAACCACCTGCTAACAATTATTTAGTAAGTTCACTTAAACAAGTTGTTCCACTTGTCTTAGAACTCATTAAAGATTCCAGCATATAATGTACATTCTAAACATGTGACCGCATGACCATTAGGTTGTTTGTATTGCCTAAAGGCCACACTTATGCTGCAAAGGTCGCATACTTTCATTTATAACATTTGTAATCTTAAATTATTTATTTTTCATAACAATTATTAGTCCTTTTGGTTATTTATTTGAATCTCATGAAGACAGCACTGACCCTCAGTTCCTTTAAAGTTTACTCTTTTATTTCTTGTTAATTTTCATTGATTTAAGTTTTTCACCTGTATGCCCCCAAATGTGTCCTATTCCAAATTACCCCTTAAATCTTAATATTTACTAGCCTAACCTCCCAGTCTCGAGCATTGGGTTTTAACAGCTTTCTTATCTCACACAATTAGTTTACGGAAGGCTAAAATGACAAATGTCGGTCCTCCCTCTCACTGAAGGCCCGCATGCAATGCCCCATGTTGCCAGTGAAGCCTGCCCTACCCCTAACACCACGTCCCCTAACCCTTTCCCACATGTCACCCTTTGATTCCCCCAACCCTTTTCCACACATCACGTCCTTCTCACCGGAGAGGATGAGCATCATCGCTAAAGTCAAAAGTAGCCGTGTCATCTTTCTTTCTGTATGGGAATCATGGTTTTAAATATCGGCCTATAATCCGATATTATCGCCATGTTATCGAATTTGGGAGCTTTCCGCTAGGATAAGTAGGATTTTTAATCGGTTATCCTTTTTTGAGGTTTATCGACGAGTTATCGACGATAAAGGCACTTATCGGCCGATAAGTAGGCTCTAAATATCGGCTTTATCGGCTGATAAGTAGGATTTGGAAGCTTTTACTTTCTTTTGGATTTGCTCTTTGAATGTTTACAAATTATGAACTATTCGTTGCTTTTGGAACTTGGTTGATTGGTGATTAGCTTATGTTTGTTTATGGATATTGATAATGGCTCATAACTACTAAATATCAACTTAGTAAGTTTATGAACAAGGTTATCGATAGCGGATAGCGTCGCGTAGTGGTGAGGTATCGCTAAGGCTATTTCGATCTATTGCGGTAAAATAGCGGTAAAAAACGTAAAGTTAAATAACGGTCTAATTTAGATATGTATAAATACTAAAAAAAGAAAAATTAAAGAAAAATCTAAGAAATCTAAAAGTACATATTGAATGATTTAAAGAGAACCTAAATATGAAATAGACATGTAACCATCACGTAATACCGAAGATGACTGAAGGAGTCAAAAAGTTATCGTCTTCGAGAAGAAGAGCTTAGCGGTAACAGGACTGTTCTAAGAGGAGCTCACGATGAAGGAGGTGAGAAAAAGTATCAAGGTAGGTGCCAGAGGTTATTAGAGGTGACGGGAGTATGCTGAAAATCACAGGAGACAATGGAATGCAATGGTCAAGGGTTGGGTTTAATTTTAAAAAAATAAGCCTGAAACTGCTTTTAAATAGCAGTTAAAAAGAAAATTTCGAATGCAATCACTCACTATTTACCGTTATGACACACTATTGGTCGCTTTTGCGAACAAACATGTTCCGTAATATGTCACTGCTATTGTACGATAGCATAGCGGGCGATAGCATCGTGGGAAGGGACCGCTAACGCTATTAGCGCCGCTATTGCGGGGCTATTTATCGCTATTTATAACAGTGTTTATGAATCTCATGATTAAACAATAATTATGTAGATGCGTAGATGGTTCTTCATTCTTTTTGTTATCTTATTATTTGCTTGTTTATTATTCCATTTTGACTAACATTCTATTTTTTCAAGCTTATGTTTGTTATTATTTGCTAGTATATTACTCCGATAAATACTACATATCCCCGATATATCTTCGATTTTCGCTATTCGATAAGGATTTTGTCCGTCCGATAAATCCTCGATAACCGACATTTAAAACCTTGATGAGAATAATAATTTGAATTTATTTGAGGATTAATTTAATTTAATTAATTCAATAGGGTCCTATTTTAAAAATTATTGACCATCTTAACAAACTACGAAGCAGCGTACTGAGCATATTCCTAACAGGCTAACAGAGAATCTAGAAGTTAGAATATGCGAATGTTGGGGAAACTATAAAAAAATAGTCAAATCAGTGGGGCCCCGTGGGAGGGGGGTTTGATCTTCAAATGGAGTAGATTTTCTTTTTAGGGGTGGGGGGTAAATAGGTAAAAATCCTTGTTTACTCTACCTAGTAATGCTATACAATGGCAGTTCATCCTTTAGTGACATTCATAAATAAGAAGTTTTCACTTTTAAATTACATTTATAAGAAAACTATTTTGTAAATGATAAATTTCAAGTTAGGAGATTCTGACAGGATGTAAAAGTACAATTGAGTAGCTCCGCTTTGAACATTCTCTAACTTTTGTTCATGCAGTTAAGCTTGGGCAAAGACTCTGCTTGAGCAATTACTCTATTCAAACGACTATGCTTACTATATTTTTTCTGAAGCAGTGTTTTGTGTTAGACCCTAGAAGGGGGTGATTAGGGTCTTATGCTAATCTAATCCGAACTTATGCCAATTAAAACTTATTAATAAATTCTTCTTGCAAGATAGATATATAATATGTTATGAGCAAGAATATACAATATGAACAAAGAGATATATCCTATATGATGAAATATATGCAGGGATATATAAACAACACAAGGGTAAATAATCTAAACTAAAGATACAGTTGTGATAGGATAATATAAACAATGCAAACACACAATATGATCACTGAGTTCGGACCTTTCGTCCTACGTCTCCGCTCCCTACTCCCGGGGAGAAATTCACTATCATAACTGGATTTTTTACGCTCACCCGAATAAGGTTTACACCACACAATATCGGTTTTTAACGCTCACCGATCAACGTTCACAATCTCACAATATAACTGCACTTCACACCCTCTAAGTGTTGGTCTCTAGCCCGTGTCCTTCCTCAAGTGCTCGGAATACCACTTCTCTAGGCTTTATTACCGACCCCATTTCTCTTGGAAGCGATCCCGTCTCTCACCACACACTCCTCTCGATTTACTAGTGTAATACAAAATGAATCTCATAATAAGCACAATACAACAAATGATTGTTCTCTAATATGGATGAGAACACAATGTAAGCTCACACTCAATGATACACTTCCCACAACCTAATTTATACTTTGTATGAAATACTATAAGCTCAATGGTTGTGTGTGTAAGCAATGAGAAAATCAATTATAAACTCAATGTAAAATCCTAGCTTGATGAAAATGATAAATAACAAATAATTAATACAAAGCTAGTATTGAGTTTAAAAATTCTTCTCTGAAAAACAAGATGGAGAGATGGATTAAAATGGAGCTCAAACAATGTAGATGATCTCCTCCACTTATGAAACAATCTTCACAAAATAATCAAACTTTAAACCAAACTTGAACCCTTGTTAAAACTCTTTTAAACTTGTTTTAAAACATTCCATTGGTTACCTTGGTAGTGGGGGTTTGAGGGTTTATATAGGAAGAAAAATAACAGCTAAAACCCTAAGCAAATTAGCAAAATCTCCTAAAAACCAAGAAACAGATTCTGTACAAAACTAACAGTTACAATACCCATCAGTCGACTGATGAGCTGATTGTTGTATACGATTTCCAGCTTATCAGTCGACTGACGATCTCGTCAGTCGACTGGTCAGTCGACCAAAACAGAACAGAGACTAAATAAAGATTTCAAGCACTTCATCAGTCGACTGATAGCAGATTATCAGCCTGACATGGTTTTGAAAGTGAGTTTCAATGCTCTGTTAAAAATAGTAAATAAATTTTAAAAAATGTAAAACTTTGGAAAATGATTGTAGACATGATAATGAAAATGCTACAAAGACTGGTTTTCAAAAATCTCTTCTCATTTGTAAAATATCATCATTTTACAAAATAGTCCAAAACATGTAAATGTAAAATACTTGTTTTTGACATTTGATATAAACCATGTTTTGAAACTTTATGAACTTGATTTTATGGACTTGAAGAAAGATGTAAACTATTGTTATGAAGTCTATAAACAATGAATATAGTATTTTAACAAAATACACATATAATGCACTAAAATATGATTTCATTGAGTTAAATAGACTTGATATTGATGAAATCATATATAGGCATATAAACATGAAACAAGTATGAATTTTCCAATTATTTATTTGTTTCATATTTAAACTTGAAAACCAAAACAAAAACACTAAATATGAAAATGTAATTTCATATTTATATAAACTTGAAAACCAATAACATGTATGTATATGTATAACTATATATATACATAGAAACTAAAACTTGTGTATATATATAACTATATATATAAAACTAAAATGTATATGTGTGTATATGATATTGAGCTTAAAGTACTAACACATAATATAAAAACCTAAACTAAATTAGCCAAGCTATCTAGATCTTTGATGAAGCTCAACTTGGTACACTTACGGATGAAGCTTGAACTTGGATCTTGACTTGAATTGCAACGCTTCACTCCACTATTCCGCCAACCTCCATTGGATATGATCGTTGAGGCTCAATTCCATTCATCCTCCAACATGTTGTTTGTCTATAATAAATAGATAAGCATAAACACTATACAAATAACATTAGTCGTAAATTGTTTGTTAAACATCATCAAAACAAGAAGGCCAACATTTTGGAGTTATAAAGCGCTGCTTTGGAGTTCCTGTTTCATTTCTTGGAGTCTAGTTTATTTTCTTAGCTTTTTACCTCTTTCATTATTTCTTTCGCCCATTTTGTTGGTCCAATCATTTGTTTGTTAAGTCTAATCTGAAATTTATCTTAGGCTATCATGGCCCTTTGCTTCCTATCCACAATCTATGTTCTGATGCTGTGTGAATAAAATTTGATCCTCAAAAACTAACCTGGCTCAGAAGATTTTCTTCATCGTTAGGAGGGATGCATGTTGTCTGCTAATACAAAAGAAGGAACTTAAATGATGAGGTTGGGGTCCATAGGAATCAGTCTCTGCTACCTACTTCTACGTATTGGTAGATAGATTTTTAATCTTAAGCTATTATTTCTTGTATTGCACTGCATGTGACGCTGTGTGAAAATCCATTTATTATACACCCTTTGTAACTTCCGCTTATTGTTGTCACCATGTTGAAAAACACAACTTTGTTATGTGCGCGTTTTGAGAGCGAACGGCTAATCGGATTATGCGCTAATTAATAAAATTATGAGGAATTATGCATTTTTGAAGTTTTATTATATATTTATTATTTAACATATGTTAAAATATACAAAATTCATGAAAATAGAAGTATACTTAGAAGCTTCGACTAACCTATCTTGTGGGAGAGCTTTGAGGTCATCGCAGGAGAGCTTGTAGGCAGAGCAGTGGAGGTCGTACGATCTTCTGATAAGTTTTCACAAGTGGTGCGAGATCGAGCAAGGTCAATGAAGGCTGGAGATATTTGTTGCAGACATTGTGTTCGAACAAGAGAGATTATAGAGAGAGTAGTGGAACTTGGGGAAAACTTTTAGAGCTGAGGTCTTATTTACTTTAGTAGTCGGGTTGGGTTTGCGGTAAACGGGCTCAAAAAGGATTTAAAAGAAAAGTGCCCACATGAAAAAGTTCTGTGGAGCTTAGTGAAAATGTGCCCGATTTATGTGGATGACCGCAAAATGGAGCTCTTTTGTCCTAATCGGAGCGGTTCCACCGCTTAGGCATAAGTGACCCCTAAATCTGCATTTTATAAATTGGTTCTCACCACTAATTTTCATGTTAATATGTGCTATGATTTGGTAATTCAAGTCTCCTTGCTTAAATTTTTTTACTTCTTGTGCTGTGGTACCGCATAAATCAAAGTTGGATCTTCAAAGAGTTACCTGCTTCTGAACACTTCTGCTACCTTCTAACAGTGCTGCATATTGGCTGATAATAATAATTTTCTGCTACCTTCTGTGTATTGGTTGCGTGGGCATTTACTTTTAAGCTTCTGTTTCTTTAATTGCACTGATAGCTAAGACTTTTTGAAGGTTTATTTATTGTACACTTTTAGTCTTATACTTACTGTTCTTACTGCTATATTTGTATGCTAATATGTACTAGCATCTGGTAATTCAAATCTTTATGCTTCTATATTATAGAGTTATTTGCAGATGTACTTTCTCTACTATGGTCTGGATGCAACTTATCACCCATCAACTTGGATATTTGCATTTGACGTCCTCCAGCTATTGAGAGTTGCTCTTCATCCAAATTTTTTCATAAGCACGATCTTATATTTTTTATAGGGGGTCAAAATCTTCTATATTTGCAAATTTGTTCCCCAAATCTTGGTATTTGCAAAAATGCCACCCCACTCCTCCCTAAAAGAATCTCTCACGTTGGTTTTCGTACCCCTCCAACTAAAGAATATTGGTTTCTGTATACGGAAATTCCGAAATTCTTCAATAATTTCTAATAGTTTGCAATTTTTTCCGTTTAAAAACTAAAACAATCAAGTGGGAGGGGTAGAAAAACTGAATACTAAAATAGTCAAGTGGGAGAGCTAGAAAAACTCTTATGTAAGGGAATTGGGGGCAATTTTTAAATGCGAAGATTTGAGGGGTAAATTTGCAAATATGAAAGATTTGAAAGGTGTATATATGCAAAAAACCCCTTGTTTGTAATGGTCATCTCTCTCTCTCTCTCTCTCTCTCTCTCTCTCTTCTGATTTAAAGGTACTATTTTTTTTTCTTGTTTTTTACTTTGGATGGAGAACAACAATGTAATCAGACATTTAGGAGAGTATGTTCAATGTTAGGCAAACTGTCACAGGATAATTTTGACTGCATCAACCCTACTATCATCACAAGAAAATAAGGAACCAGGAAATCCTATCTCTGCCTTAACTGTAGCAAAAAATTTGCTAGCTATAGAAAGAAAATCAATGAGATGCAACTGTTAATATTAATCTACAACCAAATTACATCAAATAACTTATTCCCTTTTCCTTCATCAAGCTGCCTCATTAGTACAAATAGAATCCTCAAATTCCTTTCAGACATGGTTTCTAAACGTTAAAAACTAAAATCATCTTCGAGAGGTTCCCATGAGGGGACACAGGAGGAATATATGGCCAGTTTAGTGAGCACCAGCATCACCACTGTCGATGAGCTGGATAGGAATTGCTCATATTCCTTCTCATGGGGACAAAGGTGAGGGAGGTAGGCCACATAAAGTAGGGTAAACTAGCCATTGAAAAAAGTTGACTGAGAGCTATTGCTGTTACTAGGCTCGAGGATGTTAAAGTGCTAATCAAGGTTTTAAATGTCGGATGGTGGGTTCATGTCGGACGGCTAAAATTCATGTCGAATAGCGAAAATCAGGGATTAGGGAACATGAAAAAAATATAGGATTGTCATATCGGATGGTGTACATATATGGAATATAATGTCAGAAATGAAATGTTAACGTACTTAATACATTCTATTATCTAAACATATAAAAAAGTAAGTAACATATAATGCTTAGGGTTGATGTTGAAGGAAAGAGGTGAGAAAAGAGAAGTCCGATGTTGGCTGTTAAAGAGAGAGATGATCACCTGATATTGATATCGAAGAATCAGCTCGGAGAATAGGCCGCTGAGATGTTGAAGGAGAGAGGAGTGACGGAAATGACTTTTTTCCCACTGGTTGGATTTTGTCTTTGGAAGCAATATTAAGTCAATGAGGAATTTAAACCCGAACCTGATTAGATAAACATAGCAAAAAAATTAATCAAATTTTTACACTGAAAATCGACCGACATGTCCGTCGATATATCGGGCCGTTATATCTGACATCTCCCTTGATATATCCGATATGAACCCTGTAAACACAATACGCTTTCAAAAGCTCCATATCATGTCGGTTGGTCCCTAAATCCGTCATGTCGGCCGACATGTCGGACATGGCGGCCACCATTGAAAACACTGGTGCTAATTGCGAAATTAACTGATGATGAGTTGCATCGGTTCTGTAGTACATGTGATCCTATATTATATTATCATGTCAATATTGCTTTCATGTAATACATATTATTTAAAACTATAGGTGTATAAATAGAACAGTTGATTTTGGTGAACTGAGATATATAGTTATAATATTTGATATTTTTTAAGCTGCTGCATTATGATGACACTTGGCAGTATTATGCGATCAATCTTTGCATTAGTGGAAGTTAAAATGTATAAACAATAATAATCTTCATCTTATTATCTTTTCAGAAAACCGTCTCTGGTCTTGTGCCTTTTTGCCTTGCTGTTTGAATTGAGTAAAAATGGATCTTCACATAGAATACGTGGATTATTTGAGAAAGCATTAGCAAACGATCAACTCCAAAAGTCGGTAGTACTATGGCGCTTCTATCTTGCTTATGAGGCAAACCTAGCACATAATCCCTCTGCAACAAGAAGAATTTTCTTTCGAGCCGTTCATGCCTGCCCATGGTAAGCTCCTGACAATTTTAACATAGATTTTGATTTAACATGTGATTTCATAAGATTTGTGTGTGCATTTTTATTCTCGTGACTGTCTCTCAGTAAAAGCTATTCTTGATCTTTGATAATTAAAGCGATTAACCATTCTAAATGTATATTATTGATTATTTCCTTGTTACTTCCATAGACACCCCTGTAGATTTTGTAGTATGTCTTCGGAGGTGGGATATGAAGAGTTTGTATGTTAAACTTTCCACTACAATTGACTATTTTTCTATACTTCGGATGGTTTTGCCAAATTCTTCATGGACATGTTTTATTGTACAATTAATGTCGAACATTTCTTTAGTATGCGTTTATTAATATAAGGCGATGTTCCTTCATTTATTATGATATTAAATTACTATATGTAAGGTTACCAATAGTGGATAGCGTTGCATAATAGTGCGGTACCGCTAAGGCTATTCGGGGCTATATTGGCGAAAAACGCAAAGTCAAATAGCACTCCAATTTAAATATGTGTAAATATTCAAAAGTTAATAAAAATTAAAGAAAAATCTAGAAATCCGACAAATGCATATTTGATAATTTATAGAGATCCTAAGCATGAAATAGACGTTTAACAATCACATAATATTAACAAAAGTATTGTACAGAATGAAAGAGTGTATATGTTTATTAAAAAGGCCATTATTTGTGTCATTCTTTCAACTTTTGAGTCTCTAATAGAAAAATTCTAAACAATAAAAAAAACATTGATTAGTAGCAACATATTGTATTAACTATTTGAAACTTGACAAAAGTAAAGTCTTCGAGCATAGATAAATTAGCATTATGTACCGCTACTTGTCCCTATTTACCGCTATTTCGCTCTTTCGAGTGCTTTGGCTAGTGACAAGCGCTCACGAGCGTTATTGTTCACCGTAATCAATGAAATCATAGCGGTGGGCTCTGCTACCGCTATTTGTACCGCAATAGCGCCACTATTGGCCGCTACTTACAACAACGATTCTTAGGTATAATATTTCTTGAATCCTTTTGCAGACTGGAGATTGTTATGCATGATATGTATTGCAATTATATGAAACATTAATTAGATAGTCAAAAGTCTCAAACCTCTAATTTATGTGCATGACATGTTGGGATTTATTTCTGCTTTTCATGTTAAATAGTATTTTTAAAAATTAAGTTTGTCTGTCAGTTTATATATGTGGAAAAGAGAACAGTTTTGATAGGTTTTGTAGTTAGATGAAATGAATTCAATTCCTTTATAGGACAATGAACGCCTGAGGACAAGTACTGTGTTTTCGTAATCATTTGAATGAATTGAGCGATAATAAACCTAAGGATGAGACCTACTGTATTCTTGTACTAATTTGAATGTATTGACTGACAATATTTGTCGTAGGTGAACATTACTTTCTAATTAAAAGGTAGGTGTGGGTGTGTGTGTATTATGTATCAAATATTGAGCACAAGAAGATTCTAGTTATGATGTGTAGTTGATTGATGTTGCCTTGCCAGGTATTTCATAGTTTTTCAGGATGTGTGCTCATGTACCAGTGCATTTGTCTTTACCTTGTGTACAAGTTCTTGAGGTTAACAATCCCACTTTGGCTATGCTCTACAACTGACATCTCTCTTTCTACTGGAGATTTCTTAAATCCAAATATTACATGTTTGTCATAATTACCATAATGGTCTGTTCAAAAACAGTCATTTCATTTTAATTTGTGGAATTGAGCCCATTCCACTGTTTGGATGCACAATTATTTAAGGCTCTAGAATTTACACAATTCCACGGGCATCTTAATACTATAATCGGCCTACAATTTTAAATCCGCATAGAGACACTGTCATTTGGAAAGTTTGCTCAATCGTATTCCACATCCTGGCGGGATCCCTCCCTCGGTTATGAAAAAACTCGTCTTACCCTCAATCTCCCTCTCTCTTTCTCCTCGTATCTCTATCCTAGCTTCTCTGAATACAAAACCCTAGATTTAACCACTCTTGAGATCCTAAATTTTTCTTCAGCATGAGGAACTCATGCACGACTCCTAGCTGATGATCATGAGAAGTAATTCGAAGATGAGGATCAGGTTAGATTGGACTGAACAGTTCTGAGCTAATATTATACACTTAAGCCCCTTCTGTTTTTGGTTATTGGGTCTTGTGGTTGAGTTTTGAGAAGTGGAGGAGAGGTGATGGGTTGAGAGTGCAAGAGATGCAATAATTCGTGGATTTTTCTTAAAGAGAGAAGGAACTGGGGGGATGTTGGGCTGGGCATGATGATCACGAGCTTGATCCATTTGGACTGCTTTCTGCTTTTCTTGAGTACAGTAATTTCAACTTTGTTACATTCTCATTATAAATTCTAGCTATTGTTTAACTTTTGTTACTGTATTATGTGTTTCCGCTTGTTGTGATTTAGTTACTCAACTCATTTAGAAATTAAATTCGAATAGTTTCTAGATAAATGGATTGACAAATTCTAGAATTGAAATTTTCATGTTCCCTAGCAATGAATTTAGAGTTGAAAATTTTAGAATTGATATTCGAATAATTCCCAAACAATGGAATTGGATTTGAATTCTAAAATTTCAAATTAATTCCTTGCATCCAAACGCAACTTTAGGCTCCTTCAAATTTCGGGCCACTCCCACGTAATGCAATGATATGGGTCATATCTTTGGTTTCTGGGTTAGTGGGTGGAGGGAGGAATCGTATTATGGCATCTAGTAGTAACACCCACTATTCTAAATGTTAGATATGAGGATCCAATCAGATGAAAAATTCCTTGGAGGGTTTTAGTTAAGGGGAATCGAAAACTAGAATTGAGATAAATTGTAGGATAAAATTTTATGGCGTTAGTCAATTAGAACTAGAACTATGATAAAATTATTAAGTATTAGTCAATTAGAATTGGATAAAAAGTAGAACTGAGATAATTGTATAAAGTTTTTTTTTTCATATTTATATGGAAAAGAGAGTTCTAGTCTCTCTAATTATTTCTATGTTTAGAGTAGAACTAGGTGCTAAAAAGCTGGAACTCTACTATTTGCTTTTTTATTTTGAAAATTTTCATTTTTTTCTCCATCCTCTTCATACCATACCATAATATCATATAGCCTCTCCTCTTACTTTTCTCTTTATATTATATTTTCTTTTGTTATTGAATATTAAATTGTATAATTACTTTAAATTAAAAATCATAAATCCATACTTTATTAGAAAATAAATGAAATTAAGTGATGAGGGGAGATTTGGTGTAGCGAAAAACATTGGTTTTTTAGATTTGTATTGTAGTACTAATTCAATAAATGAAAAAATTTACAAATTATTATCATAATAATATGTTATAGTCTCCAAGTAGTTATTCAAAATTAATTAATAGTGAAGTAAATAACTCTTAATTAATATAGTAAGTTAGAAAACATATAAATAGTAGTTATAAAATGTCTAAATTATGTACTTCTTGATTATCACAAATTATCCCAAATCCTTTAACCTTATTATCCCATTTAAAAAAAATTACTCCTATTATCCCACTAAATATCCCACTTTCAAAAAACCTATCCCATATTATTCCAGTTCTAACGAAAATATTTCAATGGACTACCACCCCCTTATTAGGTGGTAATATGAGGGATATTCAATAAATATCAAAATATCATTTAAGATAGTATTTTTAATATCAAAAGGATCGTGATGAAATATAGAAACACAATGTGGGGGTTGACACCAAGAGTTAACATGAAAATGAGAGGAGTATAAAGGCACCTATTTGCGCAGCCCGAGGGGAGGGGGTCTTAACTCAAGAGAATTCATGAATAGAATTTGAGCTCAATTAGGCTCTTATCAATGTTATTGATAGTGGATAACATGCATAGCAGTGAGGCATTGTTAAGGCTATTTGGGTTACAGTGGCAAAAAAGCGGTAAAAAGTGCAAAGTGATGTAGCCTTCTAGTTTAATATGTTTAAATATTAAAAAATTTAAGAGATCCTAAGCATGAAATAGACGTGTAACAATCACATAATATTAACAAAGTACTGTACAGAATATTCTAAAATCTCAATACATATTCTTTAAACAATTAATTGCAAAAATACTGAGTGAAAAACTAAGATCTGCTATCCTCAATAATAGAAACATATTTTCTCAAACAATTTGATTTAATTTGTATTGTAAAAATTAAAGAACAAACTGGTTAAAGACGAAATCCTGGTTCATGATTAAATTTGAGAAATTCTCATCTTTTACATGTAATACTCATCTATTTACAATAGTACAAAAGGAGGAAGATGAGGAAGAGAATCAAGGATTTCCTACTTTCTATTGCAACCAAGCCCAATAGAGAAATTCACAACTTTGAAGAGACGGTTGATTTAGCATAGGCAGTAGGGCTTCAATGGAGGGAATCTTGACGGAGGAGCTTTGAAGACGAGATAAGCGAAGAGGGAATCTTGACGGAGGAGCTTTGAAGACGAGAGAAGCGAAGAGGATGATTTGGCAGCAGAGTTGATGGAGGAAATAGCGGAATAGTTTGAGGTGGTGAAGTTTGGGTTTTCCCCCTTCTGTTTTGGGTATGAATTGGAGACAAGAGAGATTGAGAAATCAAGGGTGTGGATATTTTTAAGTTAAAGTCGAGTCGGGTATTAAAAAAACCTTAACTAAAAGCACTTTTACGCGCTAAACAACATTTTTTTGCGTATTTAGCCGCTATTACGAGCAAATAGTGGCGACAATAGCAATTTGAACCCGCATTGAAGCATCAGACTCCGTTAGCGCTATTTTGGCCACAATTAGGCCGCAATCGACTGCTATTTACAACAATGGCTCTAATATCCTAGTTTGATTAGATTTATGTAAGGCAAGATTGAGTCCTGAACCCAAACCCAACCTCAATAGTTAAAAACAAATGTTACCAGTTAGGACAAGTTCAGGATTGTTCGACTAGGGGGGTAGGGGCCGAGTGTCACTAACGAGCAAAAAAAGTCAAGCATGATATTATTTTTCATTTTGTTAATTGCAAATAGATTGTCCTCTATGCAACTCAATTCATTGTTCTAACAAGAAGAAAACTCAATTTAAATGCTTTCTCAATTGCGCATTAATCATCATCCTTCCCAATTAGAAGAACAACATGCTCATAAATATTCCATAAAATCACAATAAGAATTGTGCGGCATGTTTGATGAACTTTGATACTCTCATATATGTTCTAAGAAATTACAAAATGTAACCTTTTTGCTTTACGTATTCATTTTAAATTATTACAAAATAGTACTTTTTCGATATTAATCCTTTGAATCTTTAATGTTTTAATAATTAGTCCCTCAAATCATTAAAATTGCTAATAGGTTCATCAGTGATTGTAAATTTTTCAATATTAGTCCACTAAATCATTCACAATGTTATTTGCTCGCCTTATTCTTATAAGTTGTTTGAAGATGGTCTCTCAAAAGCAGAGTAACACGAGAAGATGTAGAAATTGAAAGACCTAATGGCAATTTCAATAATATGAAGTATTTTCAAAATATTAAAAATTTAAGGGTCTAATATCAAAAAATCCATGTGGAATATTGTATTTCTAAGGGGTTTTCTTCAAGAGACAAATTAGAACAGTGATTCCACGTTTGTGAGCTGACAATTGGGCTCAACCTTTTGAAAAGCTAGACAAAGTTAGCATTATACTCTAATTGAAAGAATCCTATTTGCTTACCTTGTTTATTGTTTCATAAAGAGTATAGTCTATGCTTCATAGGCATATCTACAAATTGAAAAAGCTTAAGAAGCATCTGCTACCGCCCACCCCTCAAAACCGTCCCTGGTTCCTAAACCCGATGCCTACCCCCTAAAAACCCAGTCCCTAGTTCCCAGGCCCGATAGAGTGCCATTTTGCTAATATTTTGGCATCAAAATGACAAATATATTAGGAAAATCATAAAGCGTTGTTTGATGTCCGCCTCCCAAAAACCCGTCGTTGGTTACCAAGCCTGATAGAGTGCCATTTTGCTAATATTTTTGCATCGAAATGACAAATATATTAGGAAAATCCTAAACCATTGTTTGATCTGTTGGAAAATTTTTGATATTTCGCCCATGATTTCCAAAAAAAAGATAAATGCTAGTGCGACAAGCCATATTAAACTTGACACTTTAGTTGAAGTGTTACGCACGAACTTTTTTTAGTAGTAAGTAGTAACAAATAGTCGGGTTAAATTTTTGGGGTTTTTTTTATGTTAGTCCCTTAAATCTTCAATATATTGATATTAATCCCTCAAATGTTCATATTTCGATATTTGTCCCCCATATCATATAACCATGTTTAAATTAGTCTTCCTAGTTAGGTGGTGTTTGATTTTAATGGAATATTACCATAAATTTCATTGCTGCTAAGATGGTCTCCATTCTGTCCCTATGATTACAATCCATGATTACAAATCCACGCCCATTATCAGTTAAATTTATACGCATTTAGTACAAGCCCATTAACATTACATACCCAACCTGTTGCTTCTCCTTTCCTCTTCTTTCGTAGGGACTCTCCACTGCTCCTTCATCTCTACTCTGACCTCCGTCCCCTCTTTGCACCTCCTCTTCTCAATTCCTACTTTTCAATTCCGAGAAAAGTTTACATGGGCTACAAACCCACTTTTCAATTCCGAGAAAGTTTACATGGGCCACGGAGCTTTTGGGGTTGCATGAGAAGATTCTGGAAATGAGCATGAAGAAAGAGAGAAAGGGGCAAATGAGCTTGATTGTTTGAGGAAGTTTCATGGTGGAGAGAAGAAGATGATCATGATGATGTTGATGATGATGTTGATGATTGAAATTGAATACGAACATATATTGAGGTAGGTTTACTGTTTTTTTTACTAAGTTTATTGTAAAGAAGGTGATGATAAAGAGGATTGAGACGGGGAGGGTGATGAGAGCATTGGGGAGATTTTAGGTGGTGGTGCTGGTGGTAGTGAAGGTAGCTAGAGAGTTTAGGAGGGAAATGCTATTTTTGTGAGGAATTAGTTCAAAAGGGGAGGATATTTTGGTATAGAACCTGTATGTAGTTACAATAATCTAACCATGATTAAGGCATTTGAACAGATTTTATAACTGAGGGACTAGTATCAACATACTAATGCGATGTGAGGGAACAATATCAAAATATGAGGACTTGAGGGACTAATATCAAAATAGTGATGATTTAAGGGACTATTATCGAAAAAACCCTAAATGTTTTTTTCTAATCCTATCGATAATCAAAAAAAATTTAGGCAAATCCCAATCCGCACAAAGTATTTCAGTTTTCTTGTTTGCTTCATGAAAAAAAAAAATTCTTCTTGACATTTTCGACTAATACAGTACAATTAAATTATCCATTTTGTAATCTATTTTATACTTTATTAATATTCTTAAACTTGGTTATCGTTTGAATTTCATCTAATTAAGTCACTAGTGTTAAGACTTTAAAAATTAGTATAAGTTAGCACCTTTCTTTCAGTTCTGCTTCAGCAATTTCAAGAGTTTAGCAGTTTTCCTGTCAAGTTCCATGGTACAATATGTATATTGTAATGAAATCTTTGAAAATATACAAAGAGTTCTGAAGTTTGTGCATTGTTTCATCTGACTAATGTGAAACGAATTTTAGTTAAATACTAAGTTTAATTATTATAAACAACATTATGCTATTTCCCTGTTGAAGTCCTACATAGAATGTTTGTTCTCCTGATGTATTGTGTTTACTGAATCTTTTATATTTGCTATGAGTGTAAGATCATATCTTTTAACACTTTTAGAATCTGATACAGCGGAAACACTTCAAACATGCATCAATCACCATTTTTGCTTGGTGATTTGAGTGATTTGTGTTTACTTGCATAGGACTTCTTAAGTCTGTAGGAATCAAAATTTTTAACTTATTCTCTTAATTTTATTTCTTTTTTTAATTACCAGGTCCTCTTATTTATTTATTGGATTAATTTCTTAGAATGCTTATGAACTTTGGTTGTTTTTCCATTAAACTGCCGCAAACTTTGTAAGCTTCCATTAAACGCCGATGAAGCTTTTAAAACCTCCCAACTTGACTTTGTTAACCTAACTTTGTCATGTGCATGGCACATGAGACCAAAAGACTAAAATACCCCAGAACTCAAAAAATTCCCTATCTATTCCTTTTAATAAATTTTTTTGGGAAATGAACCTCCAAATTTGCCCTATTTGCAATTATAGATCTCCAAATTCTCTCTTCCTCCCCAAACCCTAGTATTCAGGCGACCCTCATTCTCAACACACTCCTACCCTCGCACTCTCTCAGTCTCTCTATATTCCCTTACCCTGGCAATCTCAAAAGGAGGTTGCTGACAACCTCTCTCTCGCTCTTCCATTATCAATAGACCCTTCCCCGTTTCCTTTACCCTCGCCACAACGGTTTGATTACCACCCCGTTGGTGGCACCCCTTCTCCCCCCTCCCCTTACTCTAGCCCCCATGGCGTCCATCTCAGCTACAATGTGTCGTCATTCACTCTCATCGCTAGTAAGCCCATCGCCACTCTCTTTCTCTCTATTTAGAAATTAATTTAATTAAAGTTTAGTTTAGAAGTAAATGCAATTAAAGAATTATGATTTAAGTTGAGTAGAGTTTTTTTTCCCTTTTTGCAATCCCTATCATTTGGGTTGGGAAATTTAAATGTTTAGTGGGAATTTATGACAACTCTTAGGGCGAATTTATGACACTCCTAAATGCATGGATGTTTAGTGGAATTTACATTGTTTCATAGTAGTGTAGTGCAAAATTTCCAAAAGTAATAGGTGTTTGATGAAATTAAAAAGCCATTAGTCATTACCTAGTATCATTATCCTTTTGTTACAAAACATGCCTTATTTTCTTAAGTTCTTTGTTAATTTTTCTATCTTTATGTTGTTGGTAATGCTGCATACGCATTTGATATCTGAACTCTATGAATATTGAGTTCACATTCTAGAAACATTACATCCAAATGGGATTCATTAAACTCTTAACCGTGTTACAACATTATATTGGGTGTTCTGTTATGGAATTGAAAATTTAATTTAGATTGATTGAATTTATATGGCTTTTACCCACTTAAATTCTAGTTGCCACTTATATTTGAGGGTACCATAGTCAAGTCATTGGAAACCTTAGTTATTACGTGATTATAACTCGAATAGATTGTGATCTTTTGTCTATTAGTTGGTAGCAAAGGAAATTGGTTAATTCACAACTACTTCTCATTTTCATTGTACGTCATATAAATGGATATATAAAGCCTCACTACATCATTAGGATTTTGTCATTGATTTGTTATTTCTGATTTCTAGTCACATTTTTGCTTTGAACATCCCATAGGATCCAAAATTTTGCATTCTTCGCTTGTAGTGCCCTAAACTAATAACATATTAGGATGGTCCTACTTGTCTCCTATTAGGATTTAGATACCTGTTGTCTTTACTTGTCGGTCAGTTATAAACTAGGTAGGATAACTACTTCTATCATGCCTATCCTGAAGTTGTACAGGTCCTGTACCCGTACTTTAAATCAACATTTCATTACACAATCTTTAGCTATATGCATACGCTTGTTGAAATGTGTTCTTAATTATATAATGCATGTTTAAATTTTGAGCACTTGTTATGCACTTTCTAGATGTATATCTTCCACTTACGTATGCTTCTTGAAACTCAATGACATAAGTTTTCATTTCAGTCTGTACCAAGTTGAGAACTATTATTTTAAAGGGTCTTATTGATATTAGGTTTAAAGAGGAACAATTTTCTAATTTATATTTAGCATTACAAAAGAAAATAGAACAATATTGACTAGGTCACGCCTTAAGCCCACGAACATGTTGTCGCGTTCTAAGCCCTAGGACCTACTGAGTGCAACAATATAATTTCCCAGGAGGTCACCCATCCTGGTACTATTTGCACAAGCATGCTTAATCATAGGGTGTTTCGCTAATCCTTTGCAAAAAATAGTTAACCATTGTTGCACTTTAATCCTTAGGCTTACAATTTAAACCCATCAATATATCCTCACATAACCTACTTGTGATTATTAATAGGGGCATCACAATCACCTAACCTTTAAATACATGACATACTCGTCACGACATGATAGTTAGCTTATCTCTATATCAGTGCTAGCCCTGAGGGCTATAGAGGTGACTCTGCAGGTTCTGAAAGTTACTCCCTAGATTTATTATTTAAACCATTAATTTGTCGCACACAGCTAATGTGAGCTTATTAATTAGGGTGTCGCAATTACCCCACCTTTAAGTATGCAACCTACTTATCACGACATGACAATAAGTCCATCCTACTATAACTATCAAGTAATGTGAATTATAGAGGTGACTCCTAAATGTTCTCAAGGTGACTCCCATCACACATCTCATTGATGTGATGTAAGTTCTGGGCCCATTGTGCAACATTATAACTTCCTAGGTCAGCCTTCCTGATAATACTCTTGCACAAGCGTGGTTAATTGCGGAGTATTCGACTAATCCATTGCCAAAAATGGTTAATCATTGTAGTTGAACCCCTAGGCTTACTATCTAAGTTGCATGGCTATGTGTACGACACATGCCAAATTTGTAAAAGGTAGGAAACAAGGACACGATTATAAATATGTATTATATGTGCATTTATATGTATTAAAATTAATAATTTACATAAGATTAATATTATTTTTTAACTTATATAAGATCAATGAAGTAGAAATAGATGTGAATTGTAGAATATTCATCTAAGTGTATGAGGAGTGTTTTAAATTAAAACTCGTATATGCTTGAACATGATATGCATATATTCAGATGCATATATTCAAGAAAGTGTCCAAGAAGTTTAGGTATGGCCCATATCATCGTTTTGCGATTCCCCAGACCCCACCTCGAACTGCCGTACAATTCCTGTGAATCGATTCTTGATACATTTGCGAACCGATTCCCTTCGATACACGAACTAGTTCCCCAAGATTGACATACCACTTATAAGTATGCTAGATGCAAAGTCTCTTTAAATGCACGCTTGCAAGACGTAATGCAATGTGTGCCAATTAAGTGAAGGGAGGCAAACAATGGAGTATATGAGTTGATGGTTTTACTGAAACTTGTATGTTAATTAAATGTAAAAGGAAACTGTGATCCTAAAACAAGTTCTGTGTATAAAAAACAAAGAAACAAACTTCATCAAAAAGAAGTATTTAAGTATTTTGTAACAAAAAATATTAAAATTTATAATTAGGTTTGTATTTTGGAAGATTTTAAACGCACTTGAAAAAAATTCACAACATACCACTAACTGAACTTGCGTTCTGAAGCAAGCTACCCTCTAATGAATCTAAATTTTCTAAGTGGCAATTGCGTACCCGAATTCATACTATGATCCTCTACGTACTACATATTGTGTAACTATGGCCTATGTGGGTACGACTTCTAACTAGAAGTACCTATGTATCATAATTCATAGCTTACTATTTAAATGTGATATGTCATACAACCAGCATGGGGGGCATCATAGACGTCATGGGAATTATACATACAAGCATACGTACATGTATATGATCTAATGGTTTTGAAGTGACAACTTATTTTATAAAAATGAGTTACCAAAAGATATAAATGGTGAGATTTGTTAGAATAGAAAAATTATACCCTCAACCCTCACTATAGATTTAGAGCTTTAGTGTAATGGTTGGGGAATTTAACATGGTATATGAGCAGTCCAGACACTCAATCTATGGGGGCATGTTAGAATATAAAAATATAACCCTCAACTCTCACTACAACTTCAAAGTTTTGGTGTAATAGTTAGAAACTTTTAGAAGTTTGTTCGATATTACTAGTATTAGTAGATATTAGTAGATATTGTTAGATGTAGTTAGTATACTGTGAGATATGATTTGATACGATTTTGTATAATACTTATTTTATAATATCCTACTAACCTCTATTGAGAGATATTAGGGTTAGATGGAATCATAAATTTGTCTTTTCTATTTCTCTACATGATATCAGAGCCTTCTTGATCCTTGAGAGACATCTTTTTCTTCCTCAACTTCAAGGTCGTCGGGGGTTTTATCGTTGATGCTTCCCCTTGGTGGCTTCGACAACTTCAGCTTTAGCATTATTGATTTCTATATCTTCATAAAAAAGTCCACAAAAAATCCTAACCGCAAAAAGGTATCATTGTTACTGTTCATCGTGTGAATATTAGACGAAGTTATTGTTCAACATAAATAGTAACTCCAATGGCACCCTGCAATTCTTTGCAACGGTCTTATTTTTAGTAGTTGGATTCTAGCTTTTTTTTTGCTGACTAACCCGCCTAGAGTTTTTACGTTATGACCCACTTATAGTTTCTAGTCGCTAACTTGCCTAGAGTTTCTACTGGTTGATCAGTTTAGAGTTTTTTTGAGCTTACCCGCCTAGGATTTCTTCTAGGTATGACTACTTTTTTATTGTTGACGTTTTCAAGTACCCGGGCAAAGATGAATGTTACCATAGCTCTTGCAACTAGGTATTTTGTTTACATTTTTAACAAGCTAGGAATATATATTATATATGCTCTAGTTTGTGGGAGAGTGTTAGATATTATTAATATTGATGGATATTAGTAGATATTATTAGATATTATTGAGATATTATGAGATGTGATTAGATATAATTTTATCTCATACCTATTAGTATCCTCATGATCTCTATTTAAGCGAGGTTCGGGTTAAATGGAATAATAATTTTAGTTTTTCTATTTCTCTACTAGGTCCACGCCTTCGATATACCCAAGAGAGCGGGTGTTATCACATAGTTATCTTTTAGTAGTTCATTTAGGAAAATAAGTCGTCACCTTATACCTATTTTTCCATAGACTCGTACCATTTTTCAATTTATTGTGTCCCACTGACATCTTTTACTATTATTTAATAAAATCTAGAACATGGTGATTATATGAAAAACACCTTCAAATTTCAATTAATACAGAAACCTCGACCCATTTTTAGATGAAATTTTAACTGAAATTCTCTTAATACCCATAAAAACATACGTGTCAAGCATTAATTTTGGTTAAAAAGACATGCTACATGCCTCACACGCATGTTTTTAAAGGTATTTTAGCAATTTCCATCGAAATTATCTCAGAAAATAGGTCATGCTACGTTGTTTATGTATTAATTGAACTTTGAGAGTGGTTTTTGTAACTATTTTAAAGGTGGTTTTTATGGAAAAAAATCCTTACATTAAACACATAGCAGGGACAAACTTTGGGAAAAAAAATCCCACGTTCGAAGCGTCTACATGAACACCCTCACATCATTGTTTCATGCACGCATCACGTGCATTGGAAGATTATAGATTATAAAGTACATTTATTGCTTATTACCGATATTTTAAGAAGCAGAAGCGCAAGGAGAAACATTGAATCCTTCATCAATGGGGGAAAGCTTTAATGCATGAGGCATACGACTCGTAAAATGATTAAGAAGTAGAAGCGCAAGGAGAAACATTAAAAGATTATAGATTATAAAGTATATTTGTTGCTTATTACCAATGTTTTAAGAAGTAGAGCGCAAGGAGAAACATTGAATCCTTCATCAATGGGTGAAAACTTTAAGGCATGGGGCATAATACTCATAAATGATCATAAGTTTAAATTTAAACTTAAATAATATAAGCATATAATAAAATGTGGCATCAAAAACCACCTTTAAGCTATGTAGCACGGACACGGATTCGACACGGCCATCCGACACGCCGACACGAGGCAAATCCTAAAAAATACATAGGCTACGTGTGTTCGACACGTGTGTCCGACACGGACACGACACGACACAGCTTCATGTTAGCGTGTTCGTGCTTCATAGCCTTTAAGTATGGTGACAATACAAAACCCACTTTTAAAATTAATTTAAATATAAAAAACACCTTTAGCTTCGCCGGGGCCCCCCCCCCCCGGGGGATGTTGGGTAACAACCCCAGAAATACTCTTAGTAAGACACTAGAAAATTGGGTTAAATTTCGTCAAACATGTCACGTGCCTCGCAAGTATTTAGTTAAGGTTGTTTTGGAGATTTTAGTCGAAATTTCAGCAGAAAATAGGTCAAGGTGGTTGATTGGTATGGGAACCCACTTTGAAAATGTTTTTTTTTTATTAATTGAGAAAAGGATGTTCTAATTTTGGATGAAAAGGGAAAACCTTCAAAATTGGATACAAGAAATAAGCAGGTTTTTATTTAGTAAAAAGTGAACTCTTTTTTTCACTATCTTAAGTGTGTCCTTCTAAAGAGAAACATTTCATAAGGTGCAAAGCGCGCATTATGGTTATGCTACTAGTGATGAGGTGTAAGCTTCTAGAGACTAATCGTCCCCCCCCCCCCCCCCCCCTCTCCCTCCATCTTTTCTGTTTCTGTGCATCATATCCTTCAAAATGCTTCAAATGACTATCCTTCAAAATCCTTTGAAGTGTGAGTCAAAAAAAGTTTTTTCGAACATTGCTCACTAAACGTAACTTCAACTTTGTAATGTACATTTGCCAGTATTTTTGCGGATACTGTCTACAGTTATTTTAACATCTCTGTTTTAACTGCACTAGAATTCTCTCAGTATGCTAAACGTTGGAACATTATAGCGTTGTTGAGTCAGCATAAATATATGTAACGACTTCTGTTTCCTTCACTCCCTGTATATTTCTTTTTTTGGCATACATGATAGTTGTGATTGATGGTTTAGTTACTGTCATAACATGATGGAATGATCGTGTATCTTCTTCTTTGTTTGGTAGAACTGTTTGAAAAGATTTTTTCCCCCTTGTGATTAAGCTGCTATCAATATAAATTTATTGTTGCTTCATTTACAGGTCAAAAAGGCTGTGGCTTGAAGGTTTCCAGAAATTAAGCTCCATTTTAACTGCAAATGAGCTCTCCGATCTCCAAGAAGTCATGAGAGACAAAGAATTGAATTTGAGAACAGATATCTATGAAATTCTGTTGCAAGATGAGATTTGAGTCATGATTGTGTGCGCCTCTCATCTATTACATGCTCCTTAAGAGTTCAGAGCATGCAGCTTTTCATGCTTTGGACTAGAGAACAATTACAGCAGTTGACTACTAATTGATGCTCTTAATTTTCTGTTATTAGCTCCTAGCTCAAAGCTTTGTTTTTACCAAAGGGTGATTGTCGTTGTTTTTTTTTTCTTTTTTCTTTTAATGCGCAGCATCGAGGAATCAACTGCGCAATGCTCAAGTCAATGATGCATTTTATCTTAAATCAATGACATGAAAATGCGATTCCTGTCTACGTGGCTGATGCATAGAGAGTGAACTATAGGCGCAAAACGAATGAATGCCTGATTGTATAAGTTGCGGTCAGATGTTATATTTGCTGGTTCCCGACAGGTGTTCCTGGACGGTCCGAACTTCTGTTCGTGGTCGTTTGCTTGCTCTCGTAATGTTAAGACGCTAGTCAAGTTTGGTTAAAGTTCGTAGGAGCACTTATCAAGTTCTATCTGACTTGGCACCTTTTTTTAATAGACAAGGGCTAGATTATTTGTTGACGTGTCGTCTTAGAAGGTTTTACGCTGAGTTGTATGCTTGATGGTCATATTTGTGAATGGGTTGGCAAACGAAACCATATGGATTCGACTAGTACTATTTTCCATTTATTTAATTACGGATCTTTAAGAATCTGAATCAGGTAATTACATAACGATTTATGTATTTCATTTAAATTATTTCATCTCTTTTAAAGATGCCTTCGATAAGTTTATTTGCCATATTTATAATCATGAATTAGATGATGAAAATAAATTTAAAAAAATTGGATGAGTATTGAATTAATTGAAATGTGCTCGAATCTGATTGACGGCTAGGTCTAGGTAATCAACGTGTTTGTAGGTTTCTTTGTGGATTCTCATTCTCAAATGGATGCTGCAGATTAGAGGTTGATTGACAAATTAATCTCATAGGATGCAACGTTGATCTGTTCCTTTGCCCCTCGTATCCATCTCAGAGACAAAATAGACAGAGACTAGTAATTCAATGAAATAAGTTGTTGGTAGGGGTGCACAAAAGTATCTAAATAAGTTGTTAGTTGGGATGCATAAAAAGTACTTGAGAAAAATATTTGTATTTATATCCTAACAGATACAGATATGATCACTAAAATCTGTATCAGATGGGATATGGCTATGGATACAATACGTTATGAAATATACGGATTTGTATCCAATATATCCGAAATACATATATACAATTGCAATAGTTTTATTCCTCAGATTAATGGATTTGAGGTTAATTTGATGATCAAGAGATCCAATCTTAACTTTTGAGGTATAACGAATATACTAGTGACCTCTCGTATGTTTTACAAACTATATTTTGTCAATATTATCTGGTTTTTCTCATTTACATTTAGTACATGCATGTGTATCTTCTTATATGTCCACATGTATATTCATTTTTAATTTTAGCGGATATTAAAAATAAATTTTTTTTATTGAGATATATTCGTCTTCATATCTGTGATTGATAAGTGGATGCTAATATAATAAGTATCATACCTATGTCATTTCTAAATCATTTGCACCCCTAGTTGTTAGCCAACCTAGACCCCTCTTCTTGTTGGCATGTACATGACGTTGGCTAAACTAAAGTGGAAGCCACTCATATTCATCTCAGTCATCGGTTTTGACTTTTTGTTTGAACTTCTATTGATCTTAATTCCTTGTCTAAATGAGGTTGGAAGTCACCAATTTCATTTCCTGATGATACATGACTTATCAAATCAAGGCTGAGCACTAGAGACCTGAGGATTACTACAGTCAGTTATCCATTCCGTAGTGAAAATGGGAGCACATCATGGTGAATTTTGTTACAGCATTCCCCAAGAGTCAGAAGGGTACAATGCAATGTGGATTGTTGTGGATAGAAGGGTACAACTCAATGTGGCCATTTAGAGTCGAGTAATCCACTGAGCATCTTGCTGACTGATATCTGCGGGAGATTGTTCGCCTTCATGGGATACCTTTAATCATAGTTCCCGATTTAGATAACCGGTTCCTATCGAACTTTTGGAAGAGGAATTGCGTGCTAAATCGGGTACTATTTTCTGTTTTAGTTTTGCATACCACCCTCAGGCTAATGGCCAATCCTAGCATACCATTCGAATCCTAGCGGACGTGCTTAAAGCATGCATAATACCATTCGAATCCTAGCGGACGTGCTTAAAGCATGCATAATTGACTTTAGAGGACCATGGGAGTCTTACCTTCATTTTACTAGGTTCTCATACAACAATAGCTACCAAGTTAGTATTCAAATGGCACCGTATTAGATTTTCTATGGTCCGAGGTGTAGATCACCTGTGTGCTGGGATGGGGTTGGAAAGAGACGAGCGTTAGATCCTGAGATTGTGGTTTGGAAGGTTGATAAAATTCAAGTGATAAGGGATCACTTGAATAAGGTACCCCAGTCGGCAGAAGTGTTGAGAAGACACTAGTCAGAGATAACTAGAGTTTCGGGAAGATGACCATGTGTTAATTTTTAGAGATATCACCATCGAGAGGGAAGTTGAGTCCCGGATCTGTCGGACAATACGATATCTTTTGAGGGAGTCGAGGAAGTAGTCTACCAGTTAGCTCGATCTGCCCCCATCCTTGTCATAAGTGCGTACGTGGTGTCTTCCATATTTCCCAACTTCAACAATACATTCTAGGAGGTGGTCATGTTATAGACATCTTTGAACCTTAAGATCGAGAAACCTATCGACAAGAGCCCATGGCCATTATCACCCAACATGAGAAGATTTATTAAGAGCAGGAACATTCTATTAGTTCTAGTGTCTTGGGAACGAATCGACCCAGAGGGGTCACGTGGGGGGCGAAAGCATGAGGTCCGAGTTCGTTACCCTCATCTTTCATATGAAAAGGTAACCATTCTTTCATTTCCTCTTTATTCCCTATTTCCATTTCTTTTCAAATTTGAAGACGAAATTTTATTTTTAGGTGTATAAAGTGTAAGGTCCCTTCCCTGAATCGAGCCAATCTAGGCCACTGATCCAAACTGGATGTCTTTGAATGGTTAGATTTTCCCACAATATGAGATCATGCCACGTGTCACGTAGAATTTTAACTAGGTTTTTATGAGTTCAGATTGTCTTTTAGGCTTTGGGAACTGTTTTGAGGTTTTAATTGCAATTAGAGACCTAGTGCGTTGAGACCCCATAGGATGTGAACCCATCACCCAATACCTGATAGCTAAAACCACTATTACGCAACTTCTCTTCCCATTTCAGGCTTAGTGCGGCAATTAGAAGAGCAAGAGGCCAAAGAAAGAGAGCTTGAAGAACCAAAGCAAGTGCTTTAACTTGCTAAACTTGTTTTTCCAAAATTTAAACTTATACGTATTTGAGATTATGAGTTTCTTTATCTTTTCAATCAAGAAAACTTGAGTTTTGATTTATTTCAATTTCGTGGGCTTTGATAAGGGTAGGATCGATCAAGAAAATTTTTCGTTATATGTGAGTTATCTGTGATTGTAGACGGTTAAATTATATTTTCTATCTAGGCCAACATTTAGCTTGGAACCAAAAAGTGAATGCCCATGGGCTAAACACTTTGAATGGGCCCAAAACTGAGCCCACAACAAGCTATAGCGAACGTTGCTTGACAAAGCAGGCGAACCTCGTCACGCAGTCCAGATTGACTCAGCTCGACCAAGTCAAGAACGAGTTAACTCCCAATTCACGCCCTAGGCCGTATCTAAAGGGTTAATTAGTTGACCAGATCATGAGTCGAATTCTGTGTCAAATTTGAACTCACAGATAAAGTTTGCCAGCCAACGAACTTCGCTGAAGGCAACCCAAGTGGACCAAGTCATTCACAATTTTGAAGAAGGCTCACCCCACATCAGCAAGGTAAGCCTCACCCCACATCAGCAAGGTAAGCCTCACCGAAGATAGCCCCAGTCCTGCTAAAGGCAAAACAAACGTCACCCCAAGCAAGTCCAACCTCGCCGAAGATAGCTCTAACTTCGATGGACTAGAATGAACTTTACCAAGAGTGAAGACAACTCCATCTTTGCCAACAGCAAGGCGTGCCTCACCAACCTCAACTTCGCCGAAGGCAAAGCGAACTTCACCGAGAGCATGACAATCCTCTTTGAAGACAGCCCTAGCTTCGCTCAAAGCAAAATGAGCTTCGCCTCGAATGAGGTCTTAGCGACCCTCACCCTAAGCGAAGGTTAGGATATTTAAACATATCTCTGATTGGACATCAGTCCACAACCCCTTTGGGGGTTTGCTTTAAAGTATATTATAACGCTTAGCTTGCTTCCTTAATAGAAACAAAAATGGGGATACCCTTCAATTAAACTCCTAAAAGGGAAAAATTTTGCTTATGGAAATTTAAGTCTTATTCACAAGTTCAAGCTTGTGATGAAGTCACAATTGACCATGGCAGTCGTAGGTCAAAGCAACATCATCTTAGATAATGTTATAATGCGAAAAGCCAGCCCAGCGAAGTTGCTTTCAAGAAGAGCGATAGCCTCATCAAGGAGATATGTATGTCTCCATGTATCAAAGAGTTGTTATTTACCTATCTAAGCACATTCTCCAAACCTTCAGAGTTTAAGGGCAAATGGTGATAGCAATCTTGCAAGAACAAGGCTGCTTTCGACCTTGATCTCCAAGAGTTCACGGTTAATATGACCGACATAACCTGAGAAGATGATGACAAAACATCAAATGTAGAAACTAAATATGTCTATCGCAGTACTAGATCAAGACAGGGGGTAGCTATCCCCTTTGACTACTCTGTTCTGAGGTCATCTATTCAACAAACTCCTTTATAGTGATCATCTTTTTGTTAGCGACGCTAACTCCTCCATAGCATCAAACGAAATCCCTAGTTCAAGTCATGAATGACAATGGGAAGTAGATGTGATGGACTAAAAAGATCATCTTGGTCAAATGGCAGCTCAAACGAGAGATTTAGATGAGCGAATCAAACTTTTGGAAAAAAATGCGTGAGCAATTCTTATCAGCATCTCAGCCTCAACCAAGCTCTTCAAAGGGAAAAAGCCGATCAGCAAATCCTCTCCAGATGGAAATCAGGTGCATCAAGATGATGCAGATTCGGACCATTTGGTATCTAAAACGCTAGCACCTCTAATGCTAAGCAAGGAAACAAACGCCTTGGATGACATTCAAAAACAACTCAATGTTCTTTCTCAACGAACTGAGCTCAAGAAGGTTGGAATTACCAAACCTTACCCCATCAAGTAAGACATGGTTCCTTGTCTAATAAACATTCAAGAGGCCAACCTTTCAAACTTTGGGCAAACCAACATATCTACTACTTTCATCAAAAAACTGGGAATGTAATGGGTAACAACGCTATTTAGGCGCGGCTTTTTATTTGCACCCTCTAGGCGGTAGCCTTTGATTGGTTCCAGAATTTACCCGAGGGTTCAATCAAATCATGGGGCGGATCTATAATTGAAGTTCCTCTCACAATTCCATGAGGAACAATCTGATATTGCTATGGTCAAACTCCTTTCTGAAAAGCAAGACGAAAATGAGATGGTTAGGAAATTCATTGAAAGATCTAAAATCTGACATTGCAATGTTGAGATATGCCTCTGCCGATGTTACTTAAAACTTATCTACATAATTTTGTGGGATGGATAGAAGCCCACATGGACGCTATTATAGCTCACACATGGAAGATTTGATGTAACAAGCTGAGATAACAAAAAAATTATTAGAAAATTTTAACAAGTTCGAGCCCGACGCTAACTTTAAGGGCACCAAAGGTAAGTAAGGGCAAACTTCCTAGTTGAAAGCCAAAGAGGCTTTCACAGTCGAGGTCCAAAATCCCAACAACCAGAAAAGGGAACCAAGGAAGAATAGTCAACATAGTTATTCTTTTAAAGATGAATATACAGTAGCCATCTTATATGTTCTCAACAAGGGCAATCGATTAAAGTTTCATGAAGTTAGACACTCTGAAGAAGTCAAAAAGACTGATGACCCAAACTATTATCTTTATCACAGAATGCTAGGACATTCAAAGAAGAACTGCTACATCCTCAAGGATAAAATTTTGACCTTTGTCGAGTTAAGGATTCTCAAGCTTAAACCTTAGTAGAAGAAAGTCACTGCCAATATAGTGACGCTTCAATTTGGCTCCATGCAGAAAATCCAAGACCAAGATTTATGTGAGTGTACACACACACACACACACACACACACACACACACACACACACACACA
>BQKN01065036.1:455861-510555 GCA_022839385.1 Asparagus kiusianus
ACACACACACACACACACACACACACACACACACACACACACACACATTGTCCACATTCCTATTGCGAGGATGGAAGTGGTCAACTATGACCAATAAAATCGACAAAGCCAAGTCTTAATCCCTCTCACTTCAACAAAAGGAGAAATGATTTGGGTACATCCCTATCTTCTCAATGATGAGCATTGGACTCTTCAGAAGTCCAAGACCAAGCGCAAGATGAAATCTTGCAATGCCATCTCGGCAATCATTGGGGAGGCATCTCTACAAGTAACCTCGCTCACTGATACAGAGGAAGAAAAGATTGTCATAACAAGGACATGGTCTGGCTGTGATTATTTAAAGAATTATGACCAGCCAGGGTCTTTCAAACAACCCAAACCGACCAAGCAAAAGGAGACTCAGTTTGGGAA
The DNA here is from genome assembly GCA_022839385.1 of Asparagus kiusianus. Taxonomy (NCBI): domain Eukaryota; kingdom Viridiplantae; phylum Streptophyta; class Magnoliopsida; order Asparagales; family Asparagaceae; genus Asparagus; species Asparagus kiusianus. The sequence goes on from BQKN01065036.1 coordinate 456,273, forward strand.
GGCATTGCAATGTCCCTCAGATGGTCCCAAAGCCCCATTCTAGTATGACATTATGGCTCAACTACCAGCCATATCCTAGCTCGTATAACCTTATTCTAAATTTATGTTTGTCTAAGGAAACAAGAGAAGTTTTAAAAGAAGTTTTGAATGACAATGAGGCATTCCTCACCCACATGATGGAGCCTTCTTCGAATGAAGGGCACAATTAGTGTTATCAGTGCTAACAACAAGCACCTTGTATCACTTTCACTCTAGAAGATATTATCATCAAAGACCACCATCATAATCGGCCCCTTTACTATATCGGGTATGTAAGTTTGGCAAAGGTCTAAGGGGTCCACATTAATGCAGGCTCTGCATTGAGCATAATTTCACAGAGACTCTTGAGTTTTTTGGGTATTCCCCTTCACAAACTCTCAAAGACTTCTACCATCATATTCAGCTCCTACTCCATACGCAACTGATCTCTTAGGAAGATCCGACTAAAATGTTAGATCAATGATTTGAAGACGGAAGTAACTTGTTATGTCATCAACGTCGAAACAACTTACAACCTTCTCCTTAGACGACAATGAATCGATTCCAACATACTTGTCTCCTCAACACTTTATCAGTATTTCAAATACATTGATGAATAGGGGGTTAAACAAAAGGTTAATACTAAAAGTCATCCCTTCAAGGGGTTAGAGAATTATTTTATCGACTCTCTCTTGTACGATAAAAATCATATAATCAAGATTGTACTTCCCAATGATGAGAACAACAATAATGAAGCAGACATCGAGCCAGATGTTTGGGTAGAAAATTATTTTCATTAATGAATTCATTACAGCTTCGGACATTACATTACACGCAACAGGTGTTTATCGCCTATTGTTTGCGTGAGATTTTTGCCTGTACCGGGGACGTTGATATCTGTGGACCGCCTACAGATCAGATCCGGTTGACAGAAGTATTTGATCAGAGCTCCTACTTCATGAAGAAAGTAATCGCTACAGCGATGATCCGGACCAAGCGAGATCACGACTCTTCTCAAGATTTAAGACTAAGCTTAAATCCGGAGGAATAGGGGACGGGTCTCATATCTCTCAAACTCCACTCTTTATGCACAGGAACTTGCTAAGACTGCTAAATTCGTGGCTCCACTCTCTAATTCGGCAACATTTCGCCCTTTTGATCTTCGCCCCGTAAAATGAGCATCTAGGCTTGTATTTATAGGCTTCGGATTTGGATGAGAATGAGCGATTTGGCCTTATCTTCAGTCAATAACAGACTAAACACGTTTGTGGATGATATCAAGTCAGTTGGGAATCCCTGGAACAGATAAATCCTGTGAAAACCGCTTTAAAACTGTCGAAAACGCGTTTTGGGCTCTGGATTGTGCGACGGTCCCTACTGACCCGCAGGGGGCGTGGGTCGGCAAGATCTGACCCGTGCTTGTGCGGGTCGGACATATCCGACCCGTGTCGGCGCGGGTCCGCCGCCTCCGCCGAACTCCTTTTTTTGGCGCTTTACTTTTCGGGACTTGTACTTTTTTCCGTTTCGTGTATTTGGTCATCGTGTTGATTTGTACGCTTTGCTAACTTGCTTCATGCGCTCGTTAGCTTCCTTATGGCAATTGGAGCTGACCGACAAGCGCGTCAGGCACTTTGGATCTGACCGACAAGCGTGTTTGGCACTTTGGATCTGACCGATACGCACGAACTGATTAGAAAGCACACGTTGACTGACGTGCACGTATTGACTGACGTGCACGTGTTGACGTGCGCGAGCTGACTAGCATGCACACGTTGACTGACGTGCGCGTGCTGACTGACATGCGCGCGCTGACTGACGTGCGCAGCGGCTAATTGGAGAATTCTTCTTGGCTCGTCCTCTCTTTGTTTCGAGCTGCGTGCAAGAACTCATAGGCAATTTTAGACGCCAACTGATACCCCCTCCAAAGTATTTTCGACTCATTCTTTTATAGAAGAGTCAGGAATGTTTTGGATAAGATAGGCCCTTTTCTCAATCTCATAGAGGGACCTATGAACTGCTTTAATTCTTAGCTTCTTCAGCCTTCAGTCTATTCAGTATTTTGTCGAATAGATGAAGTTCTTCTGATGCTACATTTATTATCTGACCGTTATCGAAATCTTGAATTTAAGTTGATGCGTAAGTTTCTGAATTGAGCTCGTATCATTGAGTTGACTTTGAACTGATCATCTTCGTAAGAAATTCATATTTGAATACGATTGAACTTCCTTGAATCATCATTTGCCTTATTTTGGCAAAATTGCTATACGTTGATTGGTATCAACCTTTACCGTAGCGCGTTGACCGGCGTTAACCTTTGTTGTAACACGTTGATCATCGTTAATATAGTTTATACTCGTATGTTTGCTAGAGTCTACATAATTTAAGTTCTTAAAGCATTGGAGCGTGGCGGTCCCAAATGTCGGAGCTGCAGAACCAACTATTAAAGCTGATTCATATGCATGTTATTGGATCATCAAGCCATGAGACCAACTAATGAAGCTGGTGCGTCAATGACTCTCACTCTTTATAGGATTTTTGGCAAACCCTCAGCCCTTAACGGGTTTGATGAGCCTTTACTGACTACTGTTTGAGTTGGGCTAGCATGCAGATTGTTTAAGTCCGTTTCGCATGTAACGTTGTACTAAGAGAGTTAACTCCCTTAGTGCTATGATATTGAATACGTAGACTTCGTCTTTCTTACGGGAATCAACTACCCGACTATGTGTGTTAGACGTAGACTTAGGATTTTTGGCAAACCCTCAACCTTCAATGGATTTGATATGCCTTTACCGACTATCGTTCAAGTCAGGCTAGCATATAGATTGTTTAAGTTCGTTCTGTATGTAATATTGTGCTAAGAGAGTTAACTCCCTTAGTGCTACGATATTAAATACGTAGACTTCGTCTTTCTCATGGGAATCGACTACCCGACAACGCGTGTTAGGCGCTGACTCATCCTTACTTAGGATTCAGGATAAAAGTCCCCAAGCTCAGATTCTGGTGTCTTCTTCAATCAGTAAAAGACTAAACTGACAACATGTGTTAGGCGTTGACTTATCCCTACTTAGGATTCGGGATAAAATTCTCCGCGCGTGTAAGGCGAGGATTTTGGCGTTATGAATAACAACCTGGCATAATATTGGATATGTGGATTTTTGTCCTTTTTACGACAAAAGACTAACCGACAACGTGTGTTAGGAACTGACTTATCCCTTCTTAGGATTCGGGACAAAATTCCCCAGACTTAGATTCTGGTTTTTTTTCAATTGGTAAAAGACTAAACTGGCAACGCGTGTTAGGCGTTGACTTATCCCTACTTAGGATTCGGGATAAAATTCCCCACGCGTGTGAGGTACAGATTTTAGAGTTATAATGTTGAAATATTGTGTCTTCTCTTGGGGCAAAGACGAATCCGATACGGGAGAGGAAGAATTTTATATTCTATCTCCTATAGCTGAAGAGGAAGAATTTTATATTCTATCTCCAGTTGCCAAAAGATACTCAAAGTGAGATCTCCACTTCCAGAATCCGGGAAGGTAAAACTAAGAGTAGGATCTCCACTCCTAGAATCGAAAAGATTCGGGATAATCCTAACTGTCGGAAGGTTTAGTTACCGAACTAAAGGTGAGTTTCTCATTTATCAAGAGTGAATTGTAGTTTTGGCTCTAACTGTAGGAAGGTTTAACCAAATAGGAGGTTTGAGACGACCCTAACTGTAGGAAGGTTTGATCACTCGATCTGAAAGTGGGCCTCTCATTCATGCAAGGAATTGAGAGGAGATTTTGGTAGTGGTCCTAACTATAGGATGGTTTGACCAGGTGGGAGGGTTGAGATGATCCTAACTATAGGAAAGTTTGATCGCTCGATCTGAAAGTGGACCTCTCGTTCATGGAAGGAATCGAGAGGAGATTTTGGTTGTGGTCCTAACTGTAGGAAGGTTTGATCAAGTAGGAGTACAAATTACAGTGGGAGTGTTGATTTGTACAAATCACTCGAAGAGAGTTCCTAGTATTAAGTGGCAAATACTTAACACGAAGGGGTTTGACAATTGTTAATGATCAGGAGATAAAATTCTGAGTACTATGTCCAGACTCTGACAATGGAAGTGTTGAGTGCACAGACGTAGCGGGAGTTTGAGTGGGAATTTCTTATTCATCACCTTCTTGTAGTGACCGGGTTATCCCTAAGAATACACTATATAGAATTTTTTCGAAAACTTCCTATTACATCCACCCCTAGCTTCCTTGGTGAAACTGGGTCTAACATTGTACTCAGCTGAATGGTTGGATTATCCTTAAGAATATCACATACGATATTCTTCCAGGAACTTTCTTGTTAAAATTAGAAAATAGTTTAGACTCGTATACTTGTTGGAGTATTGAGAAGCAGTTTATACTCGTATACTCTTCGGAGTGTCGGAAGGAGCCGTTTATACTCTTATACTCGTCGGAGTCTTCATTCGGCTTAATTTAGTGTTATAAAGCCGGCTTCAACCAAGGTTTGAATGCTATTCTTGAGAGTGAAGCAAGCCTTGGTGGGATGAAGGATCCTCCTGTGGTACGCATAGTACTTTGGATTCGAAGTATTGTCAGCTTCCTCCTGATTTGCGATAGGTGGTAGCTTGATCTTGTTGTTTTCGAGGAGGGACTCGAAGATGGCTGGAACGTCTTCATCCTTGAAGGAGTACTACTTTTGAAGTCTCGGACCCAAAGTCTTTTGCTGTCTTCAGGGTTGTTGTTACGACGTCTGATTAACATCAACAACTGCTGTAGGTGCCTTCCCCTTACCACGGGAGACAAAGCTTGAGTTTGGAGGATTAGCTATCGATTGGCTTCTCTCGACTTGCTTCCTTATGAGGAATCGTTCGGCCCGCTCTCCGCGCATCTTCAACTCTTTCCAGTTATTGGACGGTGCTACTCCCATAACTTCTAACACATCCAAATAGAGGTTGTTGTAACAGGTTTGGAGGATGAAGTCCTCTGTGATCAGATCTCGGCAGTTCATCGTCTTATTCCGAAAGCGCTTGACGAAGTCATCGATCATCTCGTTGTATTCTTATTTCTCATTGAAGAGTGTCCTGATTGACACCTTAGTGTCATCATCAAAGAAGTCGGCGAGGAACATGTTCTTCAGGTCGTCCTAACGGTTGATGCTTCCAGGCTTGAGACGGCGGTACCAATCAAAGGTAGGCCCGCGAAACGAATGACCGGACCATCAATACCTCATTGCCAGAGATCATACCCAAGTGAGACTTGAAATAGATCATATACTGAGTGGGCGAACCCTTCCCATTGAACGGCGTAAAGTTGATCAGGTTGAACTTCGTCGGGTATGCTATTGAGTCCTACTCTCTTGGGTAAGGACACAGAATACAGGTTTTCTTCACCTCTTGAGCAGACATCAGAGTGTTGATTTTGCTCTCAAGATCTTTTATCTTCTCGTTCTCGTCTGTATCATACTTTGGACGATTTTTGAGAGGAATAACGTGGCCACCCCTGGTATTATCATCTTCGGTGGGACCATCTCTAGCGTTGTTATCCTTAGTGGGGCCACCCCCAGCGTTCTGGCCAACGAGAGGGTTATCAGCATTAAGGTATTCATCCATATCTGAATCGCTAGCTGCTTGACTAACATTGTTGCGACGACTGGATTCACCTATCTATTCGTCAAGGCTCGGATCTATTGGTCATGCTCTTCCCTCATCCACAGCATAGCCATTTCTATTTCGAACTTGAAGTTCTCTTTTTTCTTAGCTAAGGCATCCTTAATGATTTTAACCACTTGCTCGGTGTTAATCATAAACACTTCACGGGATTACCCCGGAATGGATACCGTTTTGTCGGAAGCGACTGCAGAGTTAGCATCTGATGCTTCATCATCCGAGGATAATCCCCTTTGCATTCTCTGATAATCCCTTTGTCTAATGGTTCCTGATCACAACCGGGTTAGACGATGTGATATGAGCAGGTCAGAACTAGAAGATTGACTCGATTTTTCCTTGTCAGCCATATTAACTGTGACTGCAAATTTTTTTAGGTTCGATAGCTTCTAGCTAAAGTAGAGACATTAGTTGGACTATTCCCGAATTGACTCCTCTTCCTGGAGAAAAGTCGGGGCTAGAACCACTTAAAACAATCGGAGATTTTCTCTTATTGACCATGTTGATGGTGACTTCTGGGAATTCGTCATCTCGAACGACAGATCTTCTTTTGTGAGAACGCCTTGATTTGGGTTTCAACGCTTCAGAGGAAAGCCTTTGGAATACCGAGACCCTCTGCGGAGTGGTCTTGGGATAACTACACACTGATAATACTGCCCTGATAAGTTTGACACACGGACAATAAAAGTCTATCTCCCGGGTATCTCTCTTTCAAGATCTGTTCGTACCCCCAGCCCGATAGTACAACTCATCGGCATGATGACCGGAATAATCTATCGTGTGTTGGCACGAATTCTCAAGTATAACATCGTCATCTGACGAACACATTTTCTTATGAGAACTTGTTGCCTTGATGTCATTCTCAAGAGTCACACGTTTGGAGCCACGCTTTCGTGAGTGCGGGACTTCAACGGGCTCTTGATCACTAACTTGCAGTCTGAGGCAGTCGACTACGAGAGTTTCCTCTTTATGAGAAGCCTCAGACTCGTTATAAGGGCAAGTACGACCCCCAGCTCAATGAGTTGCTCGGGGTTCAGTCACTGGACCCAAGCGCTCTTTGATCAAAACTTTACCTTGATTCTTATGCAAAGGACTCAGATGATCCGCCATTAGCTTCTTGCTTTTGAACAACTCTACACTGCCATGAGGCTTCACTGGAAGTATTGGATCAATCAGAGCAGGGGCGGGACTCGACGGAATTAGAAAAACGGGTGCCGAGTGTCTTCTGTCTCGGCCCTGGCGTGGGTCAGGACTTGGTGACCCACAGTTGGGAGGGTCACTTCGGGGTGACCCGCAGCTAGGAGGGTCAGATCTGAGTGACTCGTGGCTTGGAGGGTCAGACCTGAGTGACCCGCGGCTTGGAGGGTTAGAACTGAGTGACTTGCGGCTTGGAGGGTCAGACCTGAGTGACCCACGGTTTGAAGGGTCAGACTTGAGTGACCCGCGACTAGGAGAGTCAGACTTGAGTGACTCATGGCTTGGAGGGTCAGACTTGAGTGACCCACGGCTAGGAGAGTCAGACTTGAGTGACCTGCGGCTAGGAAGGTCAGACTTGAGTGACCCACAGTTTGGAGGGTCAGACTTGAGTGACCCGTGACTAGGAGGGTCAGACTTGAGTGACCCGTGGCTTGGAGGGTCACTCTTAGGTAACCTGTATTTTTTTATCTTTTCGGCCCCCGTCTTGGACTTTGGCCTCCAAGTTTGATGCAGTCTTGGTTGTTTCTTGGCTATGTCCTTCTTCTGCATCTTTTGTTCCTTTTGCACAAGAATTCGCGCATACGCAAGTAGTGCGCGACGCTTCTGGATTCACTCCTCAAGAGTTGAACGGATTCTTTTGACTTGGATCCATTCACTTGTTGATGATTTGGAGGAGAGGGTATTTGCTCGCTGTTGGGGCGCTTGGTGTTCCCTGGATTTTCGATCCGTCCTGTAACAGATCCCGTCCACTGGCTCCAAAGCTTTGGCGAATTAGCGTGCGAGGTGTTGGCGCTGCCTTTGGCGAGCTTCGATAAAGTGGGTGCACCTCCAGCGGCTATCTCCTTAATTGAGGAGTCCAGATCTGCAGATCCGGCCTTGTTGGAGACCGGAGGGGCGTTGCAAGGCATGATTGTAGCAGCAACATGGGCGTTGATCTTGTTGTGCTTACGAGAGGCGGGGGATCTAGAGGAGGAGGAAAACAAATACTCCTCGAACTTCTGTTGGTCGAGTTCGTACTCGACCTCTTTTTCAACTAGGATCCGGATCCATGGTTGCGAAACATCAGCCTTCGTAGAAAGGCTGTTGGCTCCCACTATGGTCGCCAGCGTGTTTGGGTAGAAAATTGTTTTCATTGCTGAATTCAATACAACTTCGAACATTACAATAAATTCAAAATAAAGATAGCCTTTTATAAGACTTTCAATACAATGAAAATAAATTATAACTCTCTTTCAAACAAGACGCAACAGGTGTTTATCGCCTATTGCTTGCGTGAGATCTTTGCCTGTGCCGGGGACGTTGATATCCGTGGACCACCTATGGATCAAATCTAGTTGACAGAAGTATTTGATCAGAGCTTCTACTTCATGAAGGAAGTAATCGTTGTAGCGATGATCTCGACCAATCGAGATCGCGGCTCTTCTCGAGATTTAAGACTAAGCTTAAATCCGGAGGAATAGGGGACGGGTCGCAGATCTCTCGAACTCCACTCTTTATGCACAGGAACTCGCTACGATCTGCTAACCCTCGCTATAAATTTGTGACTCCACTCTCCAATTCGATAGTGTTTCGCCCTCTTGATCTCCGCCCCATGAAATGAACCCCTAGGCCTATATTTATAGGCTTCGGATACAGGTATTTGGATGAGAATGAGCAATTTGGCCTTATCTTTAGTCAATAACGCACTAAACACGTTTGTGGATGATATCAAGTCACTTGGGAACCCCTAGAACAGATAAATCCTGTAAAAACCGCTTTTAAAATCGTTAAAAATGCATTTCGGGCTCTGGACTACGCGACAGGCCCTACTGACCCGCGGGGGGCGCGGGTCGGCAAGATATGACCCGCACTTGCGCGGGTCGGATAGATCCGACCCGCGCTGGTGCGGGTCGGCCCGTGCTGTCCCACGCCGGTGTGGGTCCGCCGCCTCCGTCGAACTCCTTTTTTTGGCGCTTTACTTTCCGGGACTTGTACTTTTTGCCATTTTGTGTATTTAGTCGTCATGTTGATTTGTACGCCTCGCTAACTTACTTCATGAGCTCGTTAGATTCCTTATGGCAATTGGAGCTGACTGACAAGCACGTCGGGCGCTTTGGATCTGACCGACAAGCGCATCGGGCACTTTGGATCTGACCGATACGCACGAGCTGACCGGTGAGCGTGTGTTGACTGACGTGCACGTGTTGACTGATGTGCGCACATTGACGTGTGTGAGCTGACTGGCGTGCAGGCGTTGACTGACGTGTGCGCGCTGACTGACATGCGCAGCGGCCAATTGGATAATTCTTCTTAGCTCGTCCACTCTTTGTTTTGAGCTGCGTACGAGAACTCATAGGTAATTTTAGACGCCTACACTAGATCCCAATGACTACCTGGTTTGAGAGATAGATCTACTTATAATTACCCTAGCGACCAGTCAGTCGAAGATCAGGGGTGACTGGATCTTTAATGAAGATGAGTTTGCTTATGGCTACTCTTTAGGCTCTGAGTCTGTAAACTCAAGGGTCAAACTCTAATGTCTAGGCTAGCTTTAGAATCGGCATTGTACATACTAATAAGCAAGTCGTAATTGGCTCATAAGCAACTAGATCACTCAGAAAATGTCACTTTCATGGTTCAACCTAAAAGTGGTGCCCTAAATCGGATTAGCTTTGGAAAAGCTTAGCCACGATTTAACTTCTCAAGTTCAGATGAAGAAGCCAAAGGAGTACTGAGATTCTCCCGATACAGCAACAATCTCAGCATATCTATACTACTTCTAAAAGAGAAAACATATGTCAAAACTTTTGCATACCCAATTTGCCCTCTTCAAATTTTGTAATTCTAATTTTATCCTATATGTATATATATTATCCCTTTATTATTCCCCATATTCTTTCATAACGCAAAGAAATACTATCCCCTTCGTTATCCGCCCTCTCCCCTTCCCCTCTCCCTCTCTCTTTGATGACGGCCAAAATCGAACCGATCTCTCGCCTTCCCCTCTCCCTCTCTCTTTGATAACGCCCAAATCCCTTTATTACCTTCCTTATCTTTTCCCTGCCCCTCTCCCTTTCTCCATCTCTAAATTAAATTGACGTTTGAACTCCTCACTTCAGTTTTCATCTCCTTCTCACCTGCTCTCCCCATCCGTTTTGTGTTTCTATAAATACCTTCTGATTCAATTTTGATGGAACAAATAAGGTTTTTTTCCAATTGTATTGTAAGTATGAATATTTGTTATTCTTATTACCTTCTTATAATTTCTTATTCATATTCTCAGTTTGATTATTTGATGGATTACCTTTATTTTTGGTATTGATTGATTGTTGATTGTTGCTGTTAGGTGTCCGATATTGATTGGAGGAGTAGAAAGCTATCAAAGTAAATTAATTTTTTATTTTATCTTTATGATTTTCCTCTTACAATTCTAGCATTTTGTAATGTATTTTTAGCGATATGTGTTGAATATGATTAAACTGCTATTGTGTTTGGGTTTACTTTATTTTTTGAGTTGAATAATTTGATATATGCACTTAGTGTTTTCCCCGTATGTTTTGTGAATGGACTGTATTATTTTGTGGGTTCATCATCACTGAGCTTTTTCCCCCCGTATGACAAACAATTATCCTCTTTAAAACCATAAGGGAAACTGAGGTGGCTCCCTCTCATTGATTGATGTAACTCTAATTTAAGGAAATCCATTTTAGAGCTTTTCGGAAAGAAATCCAATGAAACTTTTTGTAAAGTTTCTTCACTAATTTCCTCTTTCAGAATTTTTTAAAAATGTACCCACATTAAAAGCAATTAAAAACATGAGGATATATTATTACATCATAACAATTGATTTTAGCACCATGATTTATCATTAAGAAACAGACAAGCGCAACATAGATTAAATTCATACAAGGATACAGAATAGGCATTGAAGTTGGTGGATACAAAAGGATAAAACCTGATATATAGTTTTAAAAAAAATACAAATAGACCTTCAATGAACCACATTCTTTAAGGATTCTCACTTTTAAGAAAATGGTCATACTAGACCTTTCTCCTTATTCTTATTTTACTACATATACTCAAGTTCCACATATCTTCTTTAACTAACCAAAATATGTTCAACTTCTACCTGAAACATTAAACTTGCATAATCACAGAGTCTATTACATCCTATCCACAATTTATTTACTTATTAACATCGACTATTCACTTAAACGGAAGGACAAAAACACTTAGCAGCTACAAAAACACTTTGCATTCAGCTACATAACTTTTTGATGGAAAAAGAAAAACTAATATGTTAGAATTGTTTTGCTTCTGCTTGCTTTTCTTCAACTAATATATGTGAAAGGCTTGAAAATTTAGTATATAGAAATTGAGAGCAGTTCATAGATGAAGTAAAACTGCTAGCTTGGTTTTTGTTGTGAATCTGTACCGCATGGTATCGCACGCTTTGATCTTATTTTTTAATACTTGTATCTTGATTCTCAATTGTGTTCAAATATCATAATATCATTTCATTTATTAGGTCGTTTTTCAAGCGTCAAATGCTAGCCGTGTTAATGTTGAATTCAGAGGCGGATCCAGGATTTCAGTTCTGAGGGGGCCGCGTACCCAAATATAGACGAAAAATTTTCTTAATGCAAAATTTGATGATATTATATTAAAACATGAGATGGACCTCTTTAGTCAACAAATAAAAGAATAGATACGAGTGAGATCTTTGATTGTGGAAGTGGATTCAGGCGACGGGATCTTAGGAGCTGCCATTATTATATTTTGGACAAATTTTAAAAAAGCCCTTTTTTTAAATTTATTAAGCAAAACCGACCCTTTAGAAAAAAATGAGCAAAACCGACCCTTTAAATTCATCTTAGTTCTAGGCTTTTGGGCTCTCATATTAGTTCTAACCTGCCCTGTGTTAGTTCTAGCCCGCCCCATATTAGTTCTAGCTCTAATTCATCTTAGTTCTAAGCTATTAAGCTTTCATGTTAGTCCTAACCCGCCCCATGTTAATTCTAGCCCGCCCCATGTTAGTTCTAGCTCTAATTCATCTTAGTTCTAAGCTCTTGGGCTCTCATGTTAGTTCTAACCCGCCTTATGTTAGTTCTAACATGTCCCATGTTAGTTCTACCTTTAATTCTAGCTCTAATTCATCTTAGTTCTAGGCTTTTGGGATCACAAGTTAGTTCTAACCCGTCCCATGTTAGTTCTAGCCTACCCCATATTAGTTCTAACTCTAATTTATCTTAGTTCTAGGCTCTTGGGACCTCATGTTAATTCTAACCTGCCATATATTAGTTCTAGCCCGCCCCATGTTAATTCTACTCTAATTCATCTTGACTACCAGGGATCACAAGGGTGGATGAAGATAACTACCAGGGGCGGATCCTAAAATTTTGGGGGGGCCGTGGCCCCCCTAGACTGTATATAGATCCTCCCCTGGTTGAATTAGGAGGTTACATGATTCAGTTTGGATGAAAGCGTTCATACTTTAGATACTCTTCTTTTTTTTTCCTACATACTTCAAATATTCTGCATGGTGTATTATTAAAGTTTGCACTAACCATAGAAATATATATGGCAAGAAATTAATTAATGTTGATGTGTTGTGCGTATCTCTCACTCATATCTTGTAAAGTTTTTTGCTCTTTCGTTGTTTTATTTTTAAATGAAAACTTTTTACCAGGCTTTTTTACATGAATGATTGATTTTGTCAGTACTAAACTCTGCGGTATGCAATAAAGTTTAAGAGAATTCATAGCTTGATTAACAATAGTAAGATAGATGTCATGAAACAAAAGCACAATAGATGGTTGCATGCATGCATGATGTTTATGTTGGAATGAGTGCATTAGAAATTTTTTTGTCTCTGAGTCCTCTTTTTCTCAAAGGTTCCACATGGACTCTTTTAATAAGTTAATATTAAGATCCTTGCTAGACTATGATTTTCTTCAGGAATATTTTTACTTCTTCATGTGATATAAAACTCTGAAAATAAATTTTTTTACATCTGTAGCAGAATTTGGTTCTCTTCACTCCATTAGACACTTCAATTATAATATTTGTATTTACTTAACATATGTGTTATTTACTAAGTGATAAATAAAAAACTACAGTGATACATGGAAGATGAGAGTATTAGTTAAATTTAAAATGAACTATATGAAAGTGTTGCTGATGCTCACAAAGAATTGCATATTATGAGACTAATTTTCTAGCCTGATCCTTGCCTGCAAGCTCATGTTCATAACCCAAGCTTGCCCTTTGTTATACCTAGCCATACAAGTTACAAGGCATAACGACTTATCAATAATTTTTTGTTAGAAATCCTTGTATTGAATGTAATCTTTCAGTTAGAAATTTTTAATTGTCATTGAGTAATTGCTATATTAGAATATAATTAGTTAAAAGTAACAACTATGTAAGAGTACCTCGCACTCCCATTGACTCCACAACTTTTTCCTTAGTCTACAGATATGAAGTCGTGTTCCCTTTGGAGATTCAGATGTCGTTATTGAGAATCACCCTTATCGAGAAGATGACAACTAAGGAACATCATCAAAACCTTCTCCAAGAACTCGAGGCACTAGATGAATTGAGACTCCAAGCTCTATAAAGAATTAAGATCTATCGGTCACGAATTTTGAGAGCCTTCAACAAAAGAGTTAGAGAATTATCTTTCAAAGAAGGTGACCTAGTCTTAACCGTTTGTCGACCAATGGTTATGACACACAAGGCTAAAAGGAAATTCTAACCAAAATGGAAAGGTTCATTAATAGTAGAGACAGTCTACTCAAATGGAGTATATCACTTGATTGACCAAAATAGCAATAGACTTATGTCACTAATCAACGAGAAGTTTCCCAAGAAATATTACCCTTGATCCTGGCTCATTTTATCTTCCCACAGAGATTTTGGTCATAATCAAGTTTTCACCTCTAACCATAAATATTGATCATCTTGATCTGAAAGTTTAATTAAAATCCCCAATGATTTATTAAGTTAATATTACAGCTCTGCTTGACTTTAAATATTTTATCACAATCATGTTAACGTTACCTCTGAACGGTTTCTATTCTAATGATCCGATTGGTTAACATTACACCTCTATCAGACCATTTCGTTGACTAGTTAATAGTACACATCTGTCAACTTATATTTTTAGATTCAACCAGTTAATATTACACCTCTGTCAATCAACTTTTGCCAAAAATTGATTAGTTAGTATTATGCTTCCATCGATTTCTTACCATTAAGTTAACACTATACTTTTAGACTGTAGTTGTCCTTTGGACTCCAAAATTGACTAGTTAGCATTACACCTATGTCGGTCATTTTATTTAACACGTTAACATTATACCTCTGTCAAATTCCCCAATACTGTCATATTAACGCTACACCTCTGAATAGTGTTAATTTGATCAAACTTGATATGTTAACATTACACCTTTACCAGTTTGATTCCATCATTTCTTTCTCCAGCAAAGATGTCAACATGATATGCTGACATTACACATCTATCATATACACATCAAAAGGAGACAAAAGTTCTTTTATTCATTGAAAGAACCAACTCTTTACAAAGATCCTTGAAAGGAATATGGGTAAAAATGTATTTGTGCAACACACTTAGCTATCCTAGAATCCCTAATCTCCTGAGCATCTTTTTGGGCCCTCTCTCTCAATGCCCAAGGATCAATTGGAGCATCTTGGGTCCTAACAACCACCAACATTTTCATCTTAGCCTCATGCTCCGCGGCCCTGTGATCCCACTCCTTAGTTAACTCGGATGACTTGAGTTTAAGCTCTTTCTTTTGGTGTTGAGCTATCTCTAATCGTTCTTGAGCTACGGTTGTAGGCATCAAAAATTGCTTATAGGTTCCCGTACGCAGCTCGAGATAGACAGAAAGTTATAAACATCATTATCCAAGTCAAGGAGAATTATCTGATATCACACGGAAGCTAACGAGTCCATGAAGCGAGTTGGCATAGCATATGAATCAACGGGACGATGAAATAACTAAGAAACGACTCGATCGAGAGTTACATTTCACCCACAAAAGAAGGAGTGCCACTCGTGCCTCACTCACTCCATGTGTGTTTCATCCATGGGAGTTGTAGCTCTCTTCTTCAGCTTTCTAATACATTTTGAATCACATCATTCAGAGATCAGACGGGAGAATTAGAGGCAAAATAGTCAAAACACGCTAAACGGCGTCTCGGCAAATGGCCAAGACACTACTGGTGTCTCGGCCAAGCCCGAGACACCACTGGTGTCTCACGCCCAGAAAACATGTTTTGCCCATAGCCGAGACACCAATCGTGTCTCATGCCCGAAAAATCTGTTTTTGCCCGTATAGCCTCCCGAAAACATGTTTTTCGATAATATTTTGGGATTCCTTCAGTCCAAAGCCTCTCCAACTAATTTGAGACTATCTTTGAATGTGGTTAAGTGGTTATAACTAAGGATAAAATTAAATCATTTATTCTTATCCAAAAATAGAGCTTCTGAAGCCTATAAATACAGCCCTAGGGTCTTCATTCACACAGATGGGGAATTGGGAGCAAACGGCGAAGCCCTGTCAAATTGAAGAGTAGAGGAGCATGAATTTTAGCATGGAGGTAGCAAGTTCTTAGCGAGTTCTTCGACATAAAAGAGGAGTTCGATAGATCTGTAGTATTTTCAACCACATTCATCTGCTTCCCTTGAGATCACACTATTGTTGTGATCTCAAGAAGAGTGTTTATCTCACCGTTGCTGAGATAATCACTTCAATTTCTTGTCTCCTTCACAAGGTAATGAAATCAATCGGATCTGATCATTTGGTGGTCTACGGATAACCCCGACACCAGCAAAGATCCCGCGCAAGCAGAAGACCGATAAACAATCTCTTTGCATGTATTTTCAAGAAAGTTGTAATCTTTTTATTTTCATTATGTAAGGAGACTTATAAAAAGCCTTTCTTTTTTGAACTTATTGTAACGACTAAAGTTGTAATGAGTCCTGCAATGAATAAACCAACTTTCGACGCGAATACGCTGGCGACCATAGTGGGAGCTAACAGCCTCGCTGCTGAGGCTGTCGTGTCGCAGCCAATGATCAAGATCCTTGTGGATGAAGAGGTCGAATACGAGTTCGACCAGCAAAAGTTCAAGGAGTATGTCTCCTCCTCCTCCTCTAGATCTTCCTCTCTTTGCAAGCGTAGGAAGACTACTTTCCTGAAGAAAATTCATTGGTCTTCGGATCTGAAGGGCCAGGGTGTCAATCTTCACCCAATTACTATTGAAAACTCCTCTCTGGCATCCAAGGAAGCCGGATTTGATGCTCGCAACAATTCCTCACAAGTGAAGGAGTTGCCCATCGAAAGCGCACCAATTCTAATGAAGAGGGCTCATCAGAGATGGCGCCAACGTCTTGCCCGTCAGTTCGCCAAAGCACTGGAGTAGGTAGATGGACTCTGCTATAAATCAGACTTAGAATTTAGAAGGTGCCAAACCATTATGTCGTCGCCACAGCAAGTAATGGGTTCCTTCTCCCAACCGTCAACTAACAAATGGGTTCGTGTTAAATGAACCCGTTCTACTCTTGAGGAGCATATCCAGAAGTACCGCGTACTTCTTACGCACACATGAATCCTTGTGTAAAGGGCACAAGAGCTGCAAAAGGAAGAGGTAGTCAAAGAATCACCAAAATCTAAGCAAGTTTGGGTGCCAAAGGCCAAAGCAGCCCTAAAAACGGCACCGAAAATAGCTAAGACGCCTCCACTTGGAGAGAGACACCAGTCGTGTCTCTCATCTAATTCTAGCTCTAAGGCTGCTTCCCAGTCTCCATCAACTTCCGATCCCACTCTTGTTGCTTCGGTGAAGCCCTACGGCAGCGTGGATCTATCTAAATTTAAAATTTGAAGGATCACCTAGGTCCTCTACACGAAAATTGAGGCAAAACTTCTGTTAAGGAACGCTTGGGTCCACTGAATAATTTTTGAGCAACTATTTAGACTGGGGGTCGTACATGCCCTCCTAACAAATTAATTCCTAGAACCACCCACTTGGCGGTGTGTGTCGAGAATCAGGAGCCCGTTAGGGCTTCACCCTCACGAGTGTGTAATTCTAGACGTGTGACTCTTGTGAACGCCAGTAAGACGTTACCTATTTAGGAGAAAACGTGTCCAATAGAAGACGACTTTATACCTAAAAATTCAAGTAGATAGCCGATAGGTTGCTCTGGCCACAACGTCGATGAGATGTACTATCGGGCTGGGGGTACGAATAAATCTCGAAAGAGGAGTACCCCAGAATTAGACTCTCACTATCCTTGTGAGGGTTAATTAGGGTACTATTATTAGAGTGTAGCTGTCCTAAGACCGCTCCACGTAGGGTCTCGGTATTCGAAAGAATCTCCACCGAAGTGTCCAAATCTAAATCAAGACGCTTCTACAAGAAGAAATCTACCGGTCATGATGACGAGCTTCCAAAAGTTACCATCAATATGGCCGAAAAGGGAAAGTCAACATGGTGTTTTAGCCCTGACTCTTTCACGGAGGCATCTCAGCGCATTGCTTGGTTACGGTCAGGAACTAGAAGACCTAGGCAAAATAGAGGACACTCCTTAGATGATGAAACGTCAGATGCCAACTCTGCTATCACTTCTGAGAATACGATGTCCAGCATAGGATAATCCCGTGAAGCATTCATGATCAACACTGAACAAATGGCCAAAATCTTTGAAGATGTCCTGGCCAAGCAGAAAGAGAATTTCAAATCTGAGATAGTACAACGGATAAGGAAAATGCATGACCAACAGATTCAAGCCTTATCATAGCAGCATGGTGAATCCAGTCGTCACAACACTACCAATCATAAAAATAGCAATTCGGACATAGATGAAAATCTCAACACTGATACCCTTCCTATTGACCAAAACGCTGGGTGTGGTTCCACTAAGAGTAACAACGCTGGGGGTGGTCCAGTTGTTTCTCCTCAAAATCATCTGAAGAAAAATACAAGCGAGGATGAGAAAATAAAAGACATGGAGAGCAAAATCAATGTATTGATGTCTGCTCAAGAGGTAAAGAAGACCGGTATCCCATGTCCTTATCCAAGAGAGTGGGAATCAATTCTGTATCCACCGAAGTTCAGCTTGATTAATTTCACACCATTCGACGGAAGAGGATCCCCACTCAGCACCTGATTTACTTCAAGTCTTACCTCGGTGTGATCTCCGGCAATGAACCATTGATGGTTTGGTCATTCTTTGGCACCCTTCGCAGAGCTACCTTCGATTGGTACCGCCGTCTTAAGCCCAAAAGTATCAACAAATGGGATGATATGGAGAGCATGTTTCTCACTAACTTATTCGATGATGACACTGAAGTATCAATCGGAATACTCTTTTATGAGAACTAAAAGGATGGAGAATCGGTCGAGAACTTCGTCAAGCACTTCTGGAATAAGGTAATGAACTACCGAGACCCGGTCATAGAGGAATTCATCCTCCAAATGTGTCACAACAATCTTTCTTTGGATGTGTTAGGAGCTATGGGCGTAGCACCATCCAAGATTTGGAAAGAATTAAAGGTGCGCGGGGAACAAGACGAATGCTTCCTTAAAAGGAAGAAGGCTGAAAGAGGTCAACCAACGGCTAATGCCCTAAACCAGAACTTTGTCCCTTGTGGTAAAGGGAAGGCGAAAGCAAATACAGTGAATGCCAACCAGACCTTCCAGCTGTAACCGCAACAGTAACAACAGCCATAACAATAGACGCCAAAGCATCATCACCTCAGTGGCAGCAACGACCTCAAAGGCAATAGAAGACTTCTGAGCTAAAATTCCCGAAGGAATACTCCTTCAAGGAAGATGAGGTCCCCGGTATCTTCAAATACCTATTAGAGAACAACAATATCAAGCTATCCCCAATCACCAATCATGAAGGAGCTAAGAAGACTACAGATCTAAAATACTACGCATTTCATAGGGTGGTTCATCATCCCACCAAGAAATGTTATGCGCTCAAAGACAACATCCAGGCCCTGATCAATGTCGGGATTATCACCACAAAGCAACCTAAGGAAAATAAGGTGGGTTCGAACGTAGTGAGCATTAACTTTGGCTCTGTTCATCTCACATGGTCTCAACTAGAACCCATGATAAAAGTAGAGATGAAGACTGTCAATGAAGATCCTCACGGGCAATGCTAGAAAGGCCTAGTGCTACACATGGCCTCCAATGGTAAAATTCTTTGGGTTCATCCTGATCTACTCAAGATGAGCAATGGACAAGGTCTTCTTCCAAGAAGAAATCTAAACCCAAGGGCAAAGGAAAATATTATTGCGCTACCATAGCGATTCCGGAGGAAAATGACAAAGCGATCCCCACCTTCCTACTTTCTGATGATGAGCATGAAGCTTTTGCTACCAGCGGAGAACCGGTCTTTGCCACTAGAAGTAGGAACGAGTATTAGTTCAACTATCCCAAGATGGTTGATAAATCAACTGACCAGGGGGTGGTTACAATCACTTCCAAACCTTCTGAAGAAACTCCTTAACGAAAGGAGGCTGCAGCTAAGCAGAAGGATAAAGAACCACATTATCAAGAGGTTCAGAACCCGAAGCAGTCTCAATTTAATCGTCCGATTAGGAGGGATAAACTAGGAAGTTCGAACGTTCCATACCGTTTCAATGTTATGGCCTAATTGGCTAACATCCCAGTGAGGATAACTCTATACGAGTTATTACGTTTATCTAAAGACACTAGGGAGACACTGCAAGAAGCCTTGGCCGATTCGGATGTGTTCCTCACTCAGATCAAGCCGATCCCTGAAGAACCAGAGTCGTCAGTTCAACATTACAACCTCGCAGCTAAACAATTCCTGTGCATCACTTTCACTAAGGAGGACATGCAAGTAAGAAATTCAAAGCATGACAGACCTTTTATTTTACTGGATACATAGCTCCAGCGTTGTCAACTGGATCCAAGTCGATTCGGGTTTCGCTGTCAGCATTATGCCGCTCTGATTAATGTACAATCTCGGAATCCTTGCTAGCAAGTTGGCATCAATAGGCACTGTTATCTACGGATTTAACACCAGTGGGTCTAGGCCATTAGGTAAAATCCGGGTGAAGTGCCAACTCAGAGATTTAAAATCGGAGGTCACATGCTATGTGATCGATTTAGAGACCTCTTATAACTTACTATTGGGTCGACCCAGGATCCATGGTAATGTTATAGTACCTTACACCCTCCATCAGTGTCTAAAATATATAGACACTAATAACGAGGTCAAGACGGTGGTCATGGATAAGCAACCGCTTAAGGGATTGGAAAACTATTTCACCAATTCCCTTCTTTACGGTATTGAATCCGATACTGAACCATCGGCCCAAGGTATGTACAATGGAGAAGAAGTTGATACCGAAGCTAGGCTTGATTACGATGACGGTTTTGTATTGAATGATATTGTATCATTTGTAATCAATCTTGACGGTGGAGAATCGTCAGACTGTAGTTGTAATTAGTAACCTACCAAAACTAAAATAAATGATAATTTAGAGTACTCGTCTTCTCTTAATAAGGTAATGAAGGGGTTATACGATGACCCCGACTTCCACATACCGCTCCATTCATCTTTTGTAACAAAGAAGCGTATACAAGACTCATTCGGGATGACCCTGGTCATTCCTACCAAGAAAAAGGGTCAAAAAGAGATAATTTACGGTAAATAGGAGATGTCTCTACTACCAAACCATTTTTTGAGGGATAATAGCGATGATGAAAAGATTGGTCCACACTTGTCTAAATATAGTTCAAAAGTGCGTAACCTCATGAAAAAATAGGGATACAATCTCGTACTTGGGGAAGGACTTTGCTTCGGTCAAGGTGATCGAGCTCTGACAAAGCTTGCTTATGTACCAAAGGGGAAACCTGATAATTACTATGTATACAAAAGAGGTCTAGGCTATGTCTCTTCATCCGAAGATGAATACTGCTGGCAAGTCATTGACCAGTTAGCGAATAAAGATAGGTACTCGTCTGATTCTTTAAATTAGGACTCTGACGTCAGCGTTGGAGAGATGTTCAAAGGGCTAATGTTGAACATGGCCGCAGTCGATCCCACCACAATGGAGAAAGATGATCAACTACCAACTTGGGAAGACCCACTGATCCACCACCTGAATATTCAATATGGTGATAGATTCGAACAAAGAGAACCTCCCATCAAAAACAAAGTGGTCCAGGTGAACATGGGCGACGGAGCGAATCCGAAACCTATATTCTTTGGCGACAACCTCCCACTAGAAGAGAAGGAGGAGTTGATTGCTCTCATCAGGGAGTACATCGACGTCTTTGCCTGGAACTACGAAGATATGCCAAGACTTGACCCAAATGTGATGATGCACTGCCTTAACATCAAACTGGATCTCAAACCTGTCAAGAAGCAACAAAGATAGTTTCGTCCATAGGTTATGGAGACAATCAAAACTAAAGTCAAAAAGTTAATTGATTCAGGCTTCATCCGGGAAGAGCAACATCCCGATTGGCTTATGAACATCGTTTCGATTCTGAAAAAGAATAGGAAAATCAGGATCTGCATTAATTTTAGAGACCTGAACACCATCTGCCCGAAAGACGACTTTCCTCTCCCTATCACAGATGTCATCGTTTACAACACGTGTGGATTTGAGAGAATGCCCTTCATGGATGGGTTCTTAGTATACAATCAAATCAAGATGTATCCAGATGATGAAAAGCCTACTGTATTCAGAACGCCCCTTGGCGTCTTCTGCTACACGGTCATACCCTTCAGTTTGAAGAACGCAGGCACCACGTACCAACGAGTAATGATGAAGATTTTTTAAGAACAACTCCGGAAGACCGTCGAGTGCTACGTTGATGATTTGGTCGTTAAAAGCCATAACAAAGACGACCACATTAAAGACTTGAGAACAATGTTTGATCTCATGCGGAGTCATCAATTAAAGATGAACCCTATCAAGTCTTTCATCGAAATGTCCAGTTGCAAATTCCTTGAATTCGTTGTCACCACTAAGGGCATCCATATTGATCTCGACAAAGTGAAGGTGATACATGAATTGTAACCTCTGAGAAATCTCAAAGTACTCAGGGGACTACAAGGGTGACTCGCTTACATTCGGCGATTCATATCGAACCTATCCGGGAAATGCCAACCATTCTCAAAGCTTACAAAGAAGGGCATATCTTTTATCCGGGATGAGGCTTGTCAGAAGGCCTTCGAGGATATCAAAACCTATTTGGCCAATACTCCTATTCTCGTTGCACCGAAGTCGGGTAAACCGTTCTTGATTTACGCCAAGGCAATGAACCACTCGTTAAGTGCTTTACTCATACAGGACGATGACAACGGTCACGAACAAGCTGTCTATTACCTAAGTCGAACTTTAGTAGGTGTCGAATCTCAGTATCCAATGATTGAGAAGGAATGCCTCGCTTTGGCGTTCTCCATCCAAAAGATACGACACTACTTCGTTGGACAGACGATCTACGTTATTTTCAATGTTAACCCAGTCCGGGTATTCATGACGCAACTGACCTACATAAATTAGTGGTTAGCAAGATGGGCCCTGTTTTTGTCCAAATATGACCTGCACTTCAAACAACAAAAGTCGGTCAAAGAACAAGTAATTTGTGATCTTCTAGCTGCTAATCCTACGATGGATGCAGGCGAATTATATGAAGATTTGCCGGATGAAACCCACGAAGTTAGAACCACCTCTCATCAGCAAGTATGGAAATTATACTTCGATGGTGCTTCCTGAACAACTAATGTGGCAAGTGCTCCCGGATGCTCTAAATTTTCCTCAGGAGTTGGAGTTGTCTTAGTTTTCCTGGAGAAACATGTGATGCCTCGAGCCTATTCACTCAACAAACCATGTTTCAACAACATAGCTGAATACAACACGCTACTCATTAGGCTTAGTTTCACCAAAGAGTTGGGTGTCGAGTATCTCGAAGCTTTTGATGATTCTCAACTGATAGTTAACCAAATTCGAGGAGAGTACAAAGTCAGGAATCAAGACATGATACCGTACTACAAGGTGGCCATCAAGATGGTAGGCTCATTCGAGGAATTTTTCATCGAGTACATTCCACGTCTCCAGAACGCATACGCAGATGCACTGGCGGCATTAGCGGTATCTCTTGCACAGCCTCCCAACACATAACAATGGGTTACTGTGAGAACTCACCAACTCTTCACACCAGACTGCACCTTGGACATCAAGGAGGTGCACTCGGCCAGACTTCAAACTTTGTTCGAGATACCTTGGGCCGTTTGAAATTTTGGAGAAGATCGGACATGTGGCCTACTGGCTAGCCTTGCCCCCCCTAGAGGAGAAGATTCATAATGTGTTCTACATCTCCAACCTGAAGAAGTACGTACCAGACCCAGGACACATCATTTCACACCAAGTCTTACCCCTGCGGGAGGATCAATCTTATGAATAACGACCGGTTCGAGTGCTAGGCTCTAAGGAGAAGCTGCTAAGAAACAAGTCCATATTGCTAGTTAAAGTGTTATGTAACAATCGAGGCATTGAGGAAGCAACATGGGAACTAGAATCTGAGATGCGAAAAGTATTTTCACATTTATTTTGAGGGTACGTAAAAAAATTTTGGGGACGAAATTTCCTTAAGGGGGAAGTATGTAGCATTGTAAATTTTTCCTTCCGATGATCAGTTACTGTTACCGATATCGATCCATAAATTAGTAAATTCTTTCTTTCACTGTATCTCATATAATATTCTAGTATGAGAATTTAAACTTAGATAATTCTCATATTATGATCTAGTTAACTAAGTTATAGCATGCATACGAACTTAGCGTGTAAACCTAAGCCAACCATACTTTAAACTTTGATTAGAGATAACCTAATTGTTAAATACCTAATTTGAAACCCTCTAATCAACATAATTATTTAATTTGGTCAGCCATGTTAGTGGAAGGATTTTACAATTTAAACCCTCAAAAAGCTCATAGTTGCAAGAGATTTGTGCATGAGAAAAGAAAAAAAACTAGTCAAACACTCAACCCTTCCCATCTCTTACTCTTCCAAGAGAATCTCATCATTTCACTCTCTCTCTCTCTCACTCTAAATCTGGCCAGCTCTCTAGACAGCAGCAACCCTCCTCTATTCCCTCATTCTCATTCTTTTTTTCACCATAAACCCCTTGCTTACCTTGTAGAAAAAGAGGGAGCTCAAAGATAGTCAATAAAGGGTCCATTGAATCTTGGAAAAGGAGTAAAGAGTGTTCTAAGGTATAAACACCAAAAAACCTCTTTCATTCCATCAGTCAGAATTGAGTTAAATCAGTAATTATAGTTATATTATACCTGGGGTCTTTCATGTAACATTTTAGGGCTTGCATGTCAATTTTATCTTTAAAACAGAATTTCGTACAGAAATTTCTAGCAAGATACCCTACCAATACAAAGAACATAACTTTCTTTGTAAAGATTCTTTCATTCCAAATGCAGATATTCTTTCTGTTTTAGAAACTACACTTCTTTAACTTTCATTTGAGACCTCTTTTGTTTAATTCTTAGATCAATTACTAGTTCGAAACTATGGTCAAACTCAATGCATGTGTCTAAAATAGTTTACCTGAGTTATGTCCATTATAAAGAGCATAAATCTCAATATATACCAAGCATGCATGAAATTCTTTATGTTCTTAGAACCAGACTCAATCATCTTTCTGATGACTCAAGTTTGAAGTAATTTGGATAACATTTGATAAGTTTAAGCCTAATTTAATAGATAGCATATGCACAGGCAATTCCAGTCCCCCCCCCCCTCGCGGTGTTATTTTGCATGTAACATGTATTATAAAAATGAAAGTTTGATAAAACTCATGGGACTTGGAAGCTAATCCATCATATTACTTATATACCAAATATAACCTCATTTGTGTAGTGTTAACTGCGTGAAATGAATAATTTATTACAGATAGCAATCTCTATTTTTCTGCTGCAGTTTTGATAGGTGTAATTTGCTAAGAGTATAACTCTTACTATACACCATGCATTGATATAAATGTTTTATATTCTAAAAGAAGACTCATATTAGAGTCATTTGGAATTAGTTTCATGCATTTTGGACATCAATTTCTCTACCATCCATTCACCACAAACTGCTACATATACACTACTTGTGTTGCTGTGCATATTAGAGATATTTGATGTAATCATATAGAGTGTAGCTTATACCATGATATAAGTTATAAGTTAGAAAAATTATAAAAGACATAGCGTTTATAATCTCATGTGGGTATACATGTATGTGTATATAAGACAAAGAATCTTGTATTCATTGGTTACGTTCCAACAAAAGAAAAAAAGTACATCTAATAAACCGAAATAAAGACAATGAATATCTAATACAAAAGAGTCAACTGAAAGGTACATAGGCACTCAGCCTTCAAAATGAAATACATCTCTATAAGGATACTAAAATCATAAATGTCTACTGTGGAGCACTAACTAGCTACTAATAAATGACGGCAAACTATGCCGAGTCTCCGTCAACCTGCGACTCTCCGAACCCCTGACTCGCTACTTGAAAAAGATAGAAACAACCAACATCAAAGCACTAGCAAGAATGTAAGGACCACGAATTTTGATACTAGTTAAAATAAATTTTCTAGTATTTTAAAATATTTAATTATAATTTTTAAAAGAGTATTTATATTTTTCTCAAATTTCTACAATTTTCTATGATTTAAAGTCCAAGTTTTATATTTATTTAAATAATTTTAATATTTATAAATTAATTTTTTGCGGTAAAAATTTCTAGAATTAATTTGTTGTATTATCGATATTATTACGTACTATTTTAAATAATACGTTGTATTACTGTTACTATTACGTATTATTTCGTGTATTATGTTATATTATTAATTATATATTATTTATGTAATTTGTTATATTATTTCTACTGTTGCATATTATCTGTCGTATTATTATAACTGGTATGTTTTACTACGTGGATAATTATCCCATAATTATTTGATTTTAAATATAAGTGATTATATTTTTTTTATTAATTATTCTTGTTTAATTGTGCAATTTCTTACATTATTTCTACTGTTATTTATTATCAGTTGTAATACTATAACTTGTACGTTTTGAAGTGTAGATAATTTTCATGTAATTATTTAATTTATATATCTATATATATATATATATATACATATACATATATATATATATATATATATATATATATATATCTATATATATATATATACATTTCCTTCATCTCTCTCCTTCTCTTCTCTTCTTCGCGAACCCAAACATCCGCCGCTGCCACTGATCTCTCCCCGCTCTCACTCCCTCGACCCATCACTGTCGTCGACCTCACTACACGATCACTGCCTCTACCTCCGACCACCACGACCAGCATCTCCTTCCACCGCCACGACTAGCACCTCCTTCCACCACCGCAACCAGCACCAACGCCTCCCCAAACTCCTCTCCAACAACCAGTCACCTCTACCAAGATCTCACCACCGACCACCAGAACTTAGCTCGCTGTCGTTCAACCCTCAGTCGCCCCCTCCGCCTGCACCTCCTCCCCTTGTGCCGCTCAACTGCTAGCGCCCCAAGCCCTGAGCCTCTCCTCTCTTCGCCGGCCTCCTTCTCTGGCCAGCTGACACCGCCTACAGTCGCGAGCTCCCCTTCTTCGACACCACCCAAGTCTCCGAACTCCGCAGCCCTATCCTCCATCGCTTCCTCCTCATCAGCGCCGACTACCTCACCATCACGCCATCCGCCGCCACGAACCCCTGTTCGTCGCCGCCTCCTCGCACTCACTACCTCCGGCGTCTCCCCTCTCCCGCAGCCACCCTCTCTGGCATCCTCTCCTCCTCCACTCACCCCCGCTACCCCTTGCCGGCCGAGCCCACCGTTATCCACCCCCGCCCATCTCCTCTCAGATTTGGACCACAGCCTCCTTCCCAGATCTCCACCACCCACTGCAGCAGCAACCCGTCAGCCCTCTCCCATCACCGGCCACGCCGAGATCCCCGCCGTCGGCCTCTTCCTCTCCCCGCTCGCTGTTCCGCCAACCACAATCGTCGCTAGCCACACCTAGCAGCGAGCCGCTACCCTCCATCGCCGAGTTCCTCCCTCAGCTTCGCCATCACCGCCAACGTCACACGTAGCCTGACATTCGCCGTCGCTTCACCGTAATCTCACACGTCAGTGTTGAATCATTCGATATATCCGAGGCAAGATCCCAATTTTGGTTTAGTTTGTTTCAATTCTCATATTTATCATATCATACGAATTTACTTTTTAATTGTTTATTAGTATTTAGATTTGTTAATAATTATCTGCGTGAGTTTGATGAATAATTTTAAATGAATCGTAATTATGTGATGGTAGTATTTTACAATAATTATAGTAAATTAAAGAATTTATTTTGGCAACTAGATTATTTTAGATTAATTATAATGAATTAAAAGAATTTAGTTCGGCAAAAGAATCATTTTTGGATAATTATAATAGTTTAAAGGGATTTACTTTGAAAAATAAATTATTTAGATTAATGGTTAAGAGAAATAATTTAAAATGAATTAATGTAGAAAAAGATTATTTTTGATTTATGTAGACGATGTTTATGATTTATAATTCTTAATTTTGATTATATGTCATAATATTATAGCACATGATTAGTTGTATTGATTGATTGTCCATGTTATGTTTGAGAACCCTTAGTAGTTCATAACTTAGTGGCCTCGTGCGTCATGAACAGACCTAGTGATATGTGTGAGTGTGTTAACTGAGTTTAGGTGGTAAATCCCAGTTTTAATGAGGATTATGGTTGACTTAGAAAAACGAGAAGAGTTGGGATGGGGAAGTCCATGTTCATGAGATCGGATATAGCTGTTGATGTATCTTCCAAACTCGCCCCATGATCCAGTATAGCTTGGGATTAGTTTGTTAGGTCAAAGTGAAGCCAGTGTAGTCACTTTGGTCTGTGAATTTGATATTCATCCGAGTTTAGCTTGAGTTCGAACCAAGTTGAAATCGGATTGCGTGTAGCCCTCCGACCAATCCAGTGTAGCGGCGTATTGGGTGTACATAGAAGATTTATGAACAGTCAGTTATCCGGTAATATGAACGTTGACTCTATGTGAGATGTGGACCAGTGAGTTTTTTAGGATGGCTAGTTACATGACATTATTATATAAGGTGATTATGGATTCTTGTGAGACGTAGGTCAGTTGTGTTTCTTTTCATACATAGATCGGGGTTAATATTTAATTATCTACAATTTGAGACATATGATATATACATGAGGGTTTCCTTGTTTGGATTATTTCGCTCGACGTACTACGTCTCATGTTGTAGATTTTTAGGTATTAATTCCATCTAGTGTATTCCCCTGTTACTTGGATGATTAGTCTGATTACTAGCTGCTTGATCTCGTTACCTGATCGATTTTGGATGCTTTATGTCTATCATGTTTTAGTAGTGAATTTGCATGTTGTTTTTGTTGGATTTCTAGTTGCACGTTCTTTAGTCAATTCTGTTATCGTATTGATTTCCGCTTTGGTTTGTATTTGTTCTATTTTCTTTTTTGGGGTATTGTCGTGTGCCATGCATGCTGACGTACACCTGTTTTCTCTGGTATACGTCAGACTTAGAGGAAGAACAGGTCCAGCTGGGAGATCACTGGGAGCCAGAGGATCCTCAGCAGGAGTGCCTTCAGACAGAGTTGAAGATTAGGCCGAAGTTTAGTTATTCTTTTAGTTGATGGTCTTAGTGTATTTTTGTAGTATTTTCCTTACTTTTTCCGTTAAATGATGTATCTCATATTTTTGTAGTTGATGTATCTCATATTTTTGAAGATTTAAGTGCACAAATGAGGGGTCAAATTGCATCCAAAATTTGTGAAATAAAATTGTTTCTATATAAGTCTAGTTTTTGAAACATAAATAAATTCATGCATACAAGCTTTCTAAGAAGAGTTACACAATATACAACTTAAAAGGGTTAGGATTTTAGACTCGTGCGGAGAGTAGGATTTACTCTCTCATCTTACTTGCTCTTTCAAGACTAATCAATTATCAAAATATAACTACAAATGTGATATGGATAATTTAATAAGCCTAGTTTTAGATTATAAAATTTTATTCACTAAAAACATAAAGAGTGATTGAGATACATGCAACACATCATCAAAGGAAAAACTAGATATTTTGTGCACGTATATAGAGTTTGACCACATATTTAAACTAGTAATAGATCTCAGAATTAGATAAAATTAGATTTAAATGAAAGATATAAAAGAATATTCAAATAGATTAAAATTGTGACTAATGATCATGGAGATATGGATAGAATGGTGCATGAGTGTCATAGAGCACTATCACGCAGGTTCCAGTACACATAAAATACATTTAAACATGAATTAGAGATAGCAGAGGATATCAAAATATGCCAAACGACTTTGAAAAGGAAGTTACATGAGTGTAGTTTCCAGATTAATAAGAATTTAATATATACAAGATATGCATAGAGAATTATGCTCTCTGTGGCAAACCTATCTCAAGCAGTTTATTTGAGACACATGCATCCTATTTTACTAAGAATTTGAGATAGCAAATGATATCCAAATTTAACCAAACCATGTTCAAATGAAAGCTACATGAGCAAAGATTTGAAATAGAAATTTCATTAAAAAAGGACATCCCTAATGAAAGTTATGATCAAAAAACTAATAGGATGTCCTGCAGAAATTTTCCAGTACAAAAATGTGCTTCAAATATCGACATGCAAGTTACTCAATCACCAAACCAAAGAATATCCCCATAATTTGAATATAGGGAAACTAAAAATAAGAATTAACTATACTTTACATGCTCTTAAGCAGAAAGACCACACTTTTACTACTCTAGAGGGACTTGCTTGTACATCCAACTCTACATGCAAGCATAGATTGACAATGTTGTGCATATGTGATCAAAATAGTTCTAACCCATGCCAAAATCAGAATTTGAACTCAAAGGGATGTGAAAGAATGAATGCGGGGTTGAGAAATTCACCTAAAAATTATGCTTAACCCTCCTCTTCCTAGAATCCCTTGAAAACAAAGGTCCTTCTTGTTCTACCTCTATCACTTGAGAGTGGGAGAACTTGAGAGATGTTTAAGTTGTGAAATTTGAAACAAAAAAGAGGAAAGAGGGCTATGCTTTCTGGTCAACTAGAGGAGGGAGGTGGGAGAGAGGGTTTTGGGGAAAATACTTTTGAAATGAGAAGATGAAAGAGTGGAAGGTTGAGTGTATATGTATACATTACCCATGTGGAGTGGAATCTTCAGTTATGGCCAAATTAGGGGTTTTTGTGCAAAATCCTCTTAGTATCATAGCTGACCAATTACTTAAATGTGTTATTTAGAGAGTTTTAAAATAGGTATTTATCAAATTGGATTATCTCTAAACAAGGTTTAGAACATGGTTGGTTAAAGTTTACATGCTCGGTTTATATGCATGCTATGACTTAGTGAGCTCTATCATAAAATGAGAATTTAGCTAATTTAGAATCCTCGTACTAAAAGATTATATAAAACAAAAGGAAGAAAAGGAACTACTAATTCATGAATTGGTATCGGTAAGGATATTCCATCATCGAAAGGAAAAAAATTTGCTATTTAAATTGCAGCGGCAGACGGCCAAAATCAAGATGGTGCCAATACATCGGTAACAAGTCAACCCAATGGTGGTAGACGGCATGGTTAAGCGCCAGAATAGATAGCTTAAAAGCACTAGGGATGTCATACATTTTTGCCCATTGTACAAGGCAAACCTGGAGCATTGACGATTTGTACTGATGGAGCAGTAAAATCTAATTCTGGTTTCAGGATGAAGAAGGTTGTAAACTAGAAACCATCAGAGTAGGATGATCGAAATTGAAGATCGGAGGTAGCGATCAGAGTTTGAAAAGCCAAAAACATAAAAATTTCCAGGGCTAAGAATTTGGAAAGGGCATTGAAGAAAGAGAAAAGATGGGGTATTTGTAGGTGCTAGATAGAGGACATGGGGCCATATCCTAGTAGTAAACTCAAATACCTAAAACCATTGGCAGTTCTTATCAATTGAAGCATCATTCTCATAAATCAAAGTTTCATGTCATGAAGACCAATCACACATTCTGTGTTGATCTCAGAGTGTCAAATCACAGCTGTCTCCTAAGATCGATTTGAATCCCCATGTGGTGAAAAGATAAAATGGTTTGGTTTCTCTCAAACTTGGCCTCCCCAAGTCACAGTGAAAGGGATCAGTGTTGTATCCTATGAATCACTAAGTGGAATCAGCCCTTAAGAGCTAACCATGTGTCATATTAACGGGCCGAGTCATATAATTTGAAAGTTCGACCCATGTATGAATATTACTGATCTTTCTACTAGTTCGAGTCTGAGATAAAAGACATCTTCAAGTCAGGATCTGTTAAAGAAATCTGAGTTTAAGATGAAAGATGTCTTCTGATTAGAGTCCACTATAGGATGCCTCAAAAGATGGAATGACCTATCTATCTCATCAATGCCATTCGTATTTAATGCATGGCCAGTCGGCGCCTATACTTCATCGTCCAATCGTCATCGTATTAAATGCATGACCAGAGTTATAATGACTCATTGAGCCAAAGTCAAAATGACTCATCAGGCATTTTCTATACTTTTTTCATCCTTTCACTACCACATTAAATGCAAAGCTGACTCACTCAACTAACTGCCAACGTGTGTAAAGTGGAGCCTCCACTAGCCAGGTAGAATTACCAATGCGCCCCCACGAATTCTATGTAAATAGTGCTTAACCCCACTACACCAAGATACACTGAACGAAACCCTAAACTAGATTCTACATTCTAATAGTTTGCCTTATCTATCATTGATTTGAACATCAGAGGGCATGCTGAAGAAATATCCTCTAGCCCTCTAATGAGTGTTACCTTTGCATTGATCTCCTTTCCTCAGATTAGTTAATCATCAAAGAAGATTAAGGGACCCCAACTCCTACAAATATCCTCCCATTCATACAATTAACTTTCTTACATAAATAGTTTAGTGCATGAGAAGTGAATTCATTCTTGAAATGTCCAGCGAACAGTTAGAGGAAGAATTCCAATCAGACCTCATCCCAATTAACCTGACCTTTAAAGAAAATTTTTATCCATAGGAGTTAGAATCAGAATAAGTCATTAAGAAGATCTAATCCATAGAGGAGTTAAAATCAGAACAAGTCTTTAAGAAGAAAACCACATAGCTAGATATAGGTTTTATTGATCTTAACTTTGAATAACTCTTAGCTAATGAACTTAGGTTCTTAGAAGATTTGGAACAACTAGCCTATTATGCCTCAATATGAACGTCAGGTTTGAAGAAATTTTTAAAGAAGAGCTAGTTTTGTTAGGACAAACTTTCATTCATGTGGAACCCTAAGCTTAAATCTAATACTAGCATTATGATTGGTTAAAATAAAAAAATAAAGATGCATGATAAATTTGATTTGATATAT
Organism: Asparagus kiusianus; assembly: GCA_022839385.1. NCBI lineage: Eukaryota > Viridiplantae > Streptophyta > Magnoliopsida > Asparagales > Asparagaceae > Asparagus > Asparagus kiusianus. The sequence continues at coordinate 488,686 of BQKN01065036.1, forward strand.
TACCCTCTACCAACCTATAATATTAAATGCCATAGACATTACTAAAAACCTTGGAGAATACATAATTCAAGCATATTATAGAGTTTATCATGTTAGACTTCCTAAAATTTGGAGGTAGAGTTTTCAACAACAATATAGGAACTGATGTAGAACGTTAGCTTTTTATTTCCAATCATTTATTTTACATCTTTATTCTGGATTGCATCAAGGACATTGGAAGAAAATAATAATAATAATAAGGATAAGAATAATTAAAAAATTTACTATTCCCATGTTTGGCAAGATTTTTTTCTTTTGCTAAAAAATGAAAAAAATAAAATGAAGGAAAAAAGAAGAAGGGGAAAAAAAGAGGGGAGAGAATTTTTGGTTTACATCCTCCTATCCAAATTACAGATTTTATCATTTTATCTTTGGTTAAGCTTGACTTAACAAATATAAGTGATTTATTTCATATTTTCTTTACTTTTCGCATCATATAATTTGTATTGAGGGTAATGTAAAATTTAAGTGCAGGGGTGGGAGCTAGTCATCTTTTCTCTTTATCTTATCTTATCTTTTTTTATTTTATCCATTCTTTTATTCTCCTTCTTTCCCTTAAAATAATATGTCACTTGTGAACTTAACAAAGTTGATTATAATTAATTTACTTGATGAAAATTTTAAACTTTATAATTCTTAGTTAGTTTTATACTTAATTTGGCATTTTTATGATAACTCTAAATAATCTTTTTAGAAATAATTTTTAAAGTATTATATTTGACTATAGATCTAACTAGAACCTTATTTAAGGAAATAAAATTTTTTCATGCTTAACTTAGAGTGGTAACAATTTTTGAAGTCTTTTTTATGCAAATCAATGCCAAAACATATATTAAAAAAACTCAGAAGAGTGCAAACAAGGGGTACTGATAAAAATTTTAAATTTCAAAGTGATTCTATATTTACAACCAAAAATGACTGAACAATTAAACCCAAGGAGTATCTCTATACTTAATAACTTAACCTAGTTGGGTTGTAATCCATTGGCCCAAAGCTCATTACATAGTCACTTGGAAAAGCCCTATAAGGTAGAAAAAAATCACCGAGGAATGAAAATGTATCTATTAAACAAGAAGAGAAGAATATATTCATGGCAAATAAAAGTTATCAAGAGACTAGGAAATTAATTGAAGTGAAAAGTTAGCACGTTCTTTTCAAAAATTTAAATAAAAATTTCTAAGCTAGACTTAGCTTTGTATAACTATAATGAAATGATTTTCTAAGAAATTGACATTAGAGTTTTCATAGAATTACTTTCTTAAAGTAAAAGACTAGTTTTAATTAGATTCTTTAAAGGTATCAAGTGAATTACTTCTATAATAAATTCTTCAAATTGACAAGTTGAACGAATTTTGTGGATATAGACATTGTAAACCCAACAAGACTAAAACACTCCCTCTAGGTAAGCCTAGGGATTTAAAGGCTTGTTGTATGAGCTAAATACAACCGCGAAAGCTACGAAAGTGAGTTAGAACTTTTCTTTCTTTCTTTTTATTTTTTTCTTTGCTAAGAGACTAGCAAAGTTTAGATGGGGTATTTGATTATTATGTTTTATTATATTTTATACTCCTATTTCAAAAAAATTATATGCAAATAAATGATTAATACTATATTTTTATCCTGATTTGTAGGAAAATGAACAAAATAAATAAAAGCCTAAATTAAGATACCTTAAGCCTAATTGAAATCTAATGAAGCTCAAGAAAAGTCTAAGTAAAATCGAAGCAAAAATGGTCACGATAGCTCATCGTTGGAGGTGTTGTAATGTGCTTTTAGGGGAAGAGAGCAAGATAGTTTATTTTATCCATCTAAGAATGATATTAGATTGTCTATCTTTTAATTACAAATCCAATGAATCAGGCTTAAGTCAAATTAGAATAGTAGAACTCAAGATATAGCCATTTTACTAAACTCGAGGCAGAACCATAAATATACTAAAATTCTATGCAAAATTTTCTAGCTTGCATCCTATGGCCGAAATTATTTCTTGGAGGCCAAGTTTCATCCAAAGGCTCATATATTGTTTAATCTATAAATAGGGGTAGAGAGTGAGGGTGAGAGGTTGGAAATTTTTATAAATCATCATTTAGGGATAGGAGAGGCTTCTTTTAGTTGCCCTCTAAATATTGTAAAACTTCAGTTTTACAATAAAAATAAAATAATTCACTTTTAATTTTCTTTTTCTCATAGAGACTTGAAGAAATTTAGGTTGACACAAGGAGCCAACCCCTTTCAATGTGAGTTTTCGGCCTTTAAATTTTCTTGTTTAACTATAATTTTATATTTAGGAAATACTTTACATTTAATTCATGCTTTTCTTTGCTTTGCTCATTTACTTTGCTAGTTTTTCCTGATTTATTTATAGTAGATTTTTTCATGCTTAGATTGTTTGTTTATTTTCTTATTTTTATTTGCTTTTTATAATTAGTTTCTTTTTATTGCCTTTTTATTTGTTCTTTTTTTATTTGCTTCTAATTTAGGATTTAATAAAATGTGTGGGTAAAATTCTTAAGATGATTAGAATAAGAGTAAACTAATATAACTTATTTATTAGAATTAGATTTTCTCTCTTTTATGCCTTAATTATTAATGCCAATATTAATTACTCAAAATAATAGTTGACACAATATTCTAATTTGATAGCTTATACTTTTCTTAACTAGTATGCTAAGCTACACTTATTAGTAATCTACCATTATTATTCTTAATTACTTTTAATGTATTGTCTATGTATGAATTTTAATTTTATTTTTAGAATCTATCTTGATAATATATACTTTCTTTAATTAGATTGTTAGGTTATTCTTGTTAATTCTAAAAATAAATAAATAAAGTAGTAATTTCTGGATATAATAAATAGTGAACCTTCCTAAAAAAACTAGTTTAATTCTCTTGCTCTCTCTTTTATTTCCTCTTTCTTAGTTTTGTTAGTTGTCATCTTTTCCTTCATCTTCTACTTCTTTTTATTCTTGTATTTTCTTTCTATTCTTTTACCCCATTTTCTTTCCACTTTTTCCCTTGTTTTTATTTTTCTCTCTTTTATTGTATTTTTCTATTGTCTCTTTTCGTGTTTGTATTTATATTCTCTCCTCTCTCCCTCTTTCTACTTTTCATTTTCTTTTCCTCAACCAAAAACCATAAATTCACTTTCAATCCTTTTTATAAAAACCTCTTTTCAAATAACTTTCAACAAGAAAAATCTCCAATTTAAAATTTTTCCAATACCCCTCCTTGTGGTTTGACATTTTCTATACTATAACTTGGTTGTGCATTTGCAACGTAACACATTTTCTCACACACCAATGTACTCTCTATAAGATATATATCTTCGTCATTAATCTTGGATCCCGCAAGAGATTGGGAAATATTTATATTTTCTTCATTAGAACAAAATAAAATATAGTAAAAACATTAAAATGAAATAGAAGAAAATATTATATATTGAATTCTGTATCAATATCATAATTTAAAAAAATGCTTATCATAAAAAACATTGGAAATAACTTCGAGTTATTTTGGACATTCTCATCTTTAATCAAATGCTCATTTTTTTCTTATAGAATTTTTAAATAGATCAACCACATCTAGATATGTTATATAGATAAGATCATTCTCAAATGCATCATTTTGATAGGCAAAATTTGCCTCCCTATTCTTCTTATCCTTCTTTGATGCATGATAAAATTTAACTAGATTTTTGACGTCAGACAGGTATGTGAACAATGTCCTTTTATGCAACATCACTAATATATATTCTTAGAACACTTTGAATATTCATTTTGTCCATTTTGTCTTTTACTACATTGTTATTCCGCTTCTAGGGAAAAGATGTGTTCTTATAATGGTTATATTACCATAATCCTGATAATTATTTCGTCCTCAGTCACGCTCACGACCATGACCACCACCTCGCCCATATCCGTTATTATTAAATATCGTAGCGTTATCTTTAGGGAATGCAATATAATCAATTGGATTTTCATGATTTTTCATAAATAACTCGTTATTTAGTTAGGTCGAAAAAGGGAATGAAATAGATTTGGAGGATCATTAATTTTTTTTTAAACTTTGCTACTATGGGAGCATTACCCTAGAAATGCTCAATCTAACAATTTTTATAGGAAAATCATATTATAGGGTAATGTGGTGCTTGATTTCTTCTTTGATTATGTCTTCGCGACTAATCAAACTATCCAAGATAGATAATTCTTAGTTTTCATGTATACTTGATTTTCTTCGTTGGTAGTGTCTTCATGAGTCATCAAATTTTAACTTTGCTACTATAGGAGCATCGTGCCTTAGAAATGCTGAATCTAACATTTTTTTATAAGAAAATCATTATAGTGTGACGTGAGGCTTGATTTCTTCTTTGATTATGTCTTCGAGACTAATCAAACTATCAATGATAGATAATTCTTGGCTTTTCACTTATGCTTGATTTTCTTCGTTGGTGGTGTCTTCAGGACTCATCAAATATCCAAGGTAAGTAATTCTTAGTTTTCCATTGATGCTTGATTTTCTTCTTTGATCGTGTCTTCGAGACATATCAAATATTAAAAATAGGTAATTCATAGTTTCTCTCATTGTTACTTAATTTTCCTCGTTAATGGTGTCTTCGAGACCCATCAAATATTCATAAATAATTCTTGCCCATAATATGAAGGGTGATAAATTTAAACATCATGAGATTTGTCATATTGACAAGTATTATAAGTAAAAACATAGAAATCATGTTAGATAATAAAGTTAGTCCATCCTTATAAGTAATAAACAAAATAGCAATAAAGAATGAAAATTAAATGAGAGCTATTAGAAATCAATCTTGATATACTTCTTACCCATGGGAAAACTTTCAACCAAATTATAAGGAACTTCTAACTTGAAGAACAAATTCATGCTGAGAACGTGCTAGCTTTTAAATAATCAAAAGAAAAAAATAAAACTACTATAAAGAGAGAGGAGAATTGAGAGATGAAATTAGAGAGAAAATTTCTCTTATTTTCTTATGTTTTTTGTTGTGCAATTGCATTTTTATTTATACACAACTTTGGAACAAGGTATGCATGCATGACAATAATCAAGGCATTAATTAGAGAATCAATTCGGGGTCAAAATCATGTGCAAAATGCTATGAGAAATTTAAGGGGTTAATCAAGGTGTTATGACAAATATCAAAATGATATATTGCTGTATGAGTATTGGATATTCATTTCATAACAACCATCAAATTGAAAGGAAAAAAAGTAACCTGTTTTCCTCTTAGGGGCTGTTTGGTTGGTTTCCCTTATAGGAAACTCATTTCCAAGCATCGATATTGCTTTTCATGTGTTTTTAAAGGTTTCTTAAAGTTTGTTTGGTTCATCACAAAATATGGTTGGAAATAGATTTCCTCACAAATCCATTGTTTGTTTCACAACTAAAAAAAAGGAAACTAAGAATAGGAAATATCACTTCTCATTTTCTCCAGATTGGATAGAAGAAGTGCACAATGAGAAAAACTAGATGTGCTCACCATGGTGAGGTTGTGAAAACGGCGAAGAAATTGTGAAAAACATGAAAAATAACCCAAAACAGACTCCACCATACCATGGTGTGGTGTCTGCCATGGGTGTGGCAGAATCTGTCCTGTCTGCCATGGATGTGGTCTGCGCCACATCCTGGTGTGGCAGAATCTGTCCTGTCTGTCATAGGTGTGGTCTGCGCCACACCCCGGTGTGGCAGACTCGTTTTTAGAATCCTAATCTATTTGGGATTGTGTTTTATTATAAATAGAACCATGTTTTTAGGGTTTTTTAAGGAGAGAAAAGGAGAGAATTAGCATTGTTTTGAGCACTTGGAGAGGGAGATATTGTGAGGGAGTTGAGAGCTTTGGTTAGGGTTATATTTGAGTGATTTTGTGAGTTGTAACCCGTTGTATTTCTCCTCCATATAGTGAAATCTCCCCATCCTCTCCCCGTGAACGTAGGCAATTGCCGAACCACGTAAATTCCTATGTTTGTGTGTGATTTTGGTCGTTATTTTGTGAATTACACTCGTGTTTAGTTTTGGTTTTCTTCTCTCATCGCTCACCGACTGTATGGTTGTCGAGCACGCTTCCGCACGGTGCGCAACAAGTAGTATCAGAGCTCAGATTTCAGATCTAGGGTTTTGGATTAGATGGAGGAAGATTCAGTTGGAAGCTTGGTTCTTGGAGTTCTAGGCTTTGGTGGAGTTAGGGTTTGAAGTTGCCGTTGAAGATGTCGCTTTCCTTGTGTGGTTAGGAGTTCTATTTGGAATCCAATCTAGGGTTCAATTGGGTAACTTCTAAATTCTATAAAGTTTGAATCTTTCTTTGCAATTTGGAGTTTGTGATTATAGGTGAAGAAGTTGGTGCAAGAAGCAAGCTGACGGGTACAATTTAAGTGGGTTTTCAGAACACTAAAATTAGTGTAGTGAAATATGACAGCAAAATTAATTTTGGTTTGTGGATGAGCGACGTACATGATGCGCTCAATGCTCAAAATTTGGAGGAGACCATCATGGTCGATGTGAGGCCACCTAAATATAAAGAGGCGGTATGGGAAAAGATGAATAGGAATGCTTGTGGGGTGATCAGGTCCTGTTTGGAACAGGAGCTGAAATATGATGTGATTGGAGTGACGTCTGCGATGAAAATATGGGAAATTCTTAACAATAATTATCTTACGAAGAGTGTTGAGAACAGGTTGCACTTGCTGCGAAGACTCTTCAGATTTCTGATGTCCAGAGGCACCTCGCTAGCGGCTCATGTGAACAACTATACGAAGTTGTTGTCGGACTTGGAGAATGTTGATGAGAAGATAACGGATGAGTACAAGGCGATTATTTTGTTGGGCTCCTTACTGGATGAGGAGTATGATACCTTCGTGCTCACTTTGTTGAACGGGAGATTTTCTATCAGCTATAGTGAAGTGACTAACGCATTGACTAATTACGATTTGAGGAGGAAGGACAATGAGACTTTCCGCGCTAGTACTTCAGGCGAGGCCTTGTCGACGAGAGGTAGAAGCCTATATCCGAAAGGTGGTAATAGAGGAAGGTCAAAGTCTAGAGGTCGCCACCAATTAGCAAAGAACCAATATGCATTCTGCAAGGAGTATGGATATTGGAAGAGATACTGCCTGAAGCTCAAGGAGAAAGAGAATGGTAAGAAAAAGGGCCCAAAGGTCACTGAGGTGAATATTGCGAAAGGCGATGATTCCGATGATTCGTGCTTTTCTCTACTGATTACTCCGAAGGTGAACCATATGGATGCATCAGATTAGATGCTTAATTCTGGTGCTACTTATCATGTGACCCTTAGGCGAGACTGGTTTGCATCTTTTGAGAAAGTCGACGGGGGTGTTGTTGTCATGGGAAATGATCAATCCTGTGGCGTTTGTGGGATAGGTACTGTGCGGATTAGGATGCACGATGGAGTAGTCCGTGACTTAAAGGAGGTGAGATTTATTTCTTAACTGTTATCTCAGTTGGAGCTTTGGAGGCAAAGGGATTCAAGGTGACTTTCGAAAACGCTGTAGCGAAGGTTACTAAGGGATCATTGGTGGTGATGAGGGGAGTCCGCAATCGGAACTTATATTATCTGAAGAGGAGCATCGAGATTGGTCAGGTTGCTTCGGCTACTTCAGAGGCGGACATGAGTAGGCTTTGGCATTACAGGTTAGGGCACACAGGAGAGAAGTCACTGCAGGCTTTGTGCAAGCAGGGCTATTGAAGGGAGCCAAGAGTGGTAAAGTAGAATTCTGTGAGTACTGTGTTCTTAACAAGAAGACGAAGGTAAAGTTTGGGACTATCATTCATCTGACGAGGGGCACCTTGGACTACGTGCACACAGATGTTTAGGGTCCCACCAAAACTGCATCATTTGGTGGTCGACATTAGTTCGTCACGTTTGTTGATGACTATTCTAGGCATTGTTGGGTATACACCATGAAGCATAAGAATGAAGTCCTAGATTTATTTGTGGAATGGAAGAAGAGATTAGAATTGCAGACAGGGAGAAAGATCAAGACGTTGCGATCCGACAACGGCGGCGAGTATACTTCAGACCCCTTTCAGCAACCATATCGAGACGAGGGCATAGAGAGGCACTTCACAGTTAGTCATACACCACAGTAAAATAGGGTGGCAGAGAGGTTAAATCGGTCTTTGCTGGAGAAGATTCGATGTTTATTAGCGCATAGTGGTTTGGAGAAGATCTTTTGGGCTGAGGCACTTTCATATGCGAACCACCTCATTAATAGGCTGTCTTCATCTGCGATTGAGGGGAAGACCCCTATGGAGATGTGGTCGGAAAAGCCAGCACACGATTATGACCAGCTCAAGGTATTTGGGTGCCCAGTATATTATCATGTTAGAACTGATAAATTGGAGCCTCGAGCTAGGAATGCCATATTTGTAGGATTCATGCGTGGTGTCAAGGGATACAAGCTTTGGGATCCAGTTGATAAGAAGATTGTGCTGAGTAGAGACGTCACGTTTGATGAAGCTTCTATCTTGAAGCTTCCCAGCTCTCATCAGGTGAAGAGCGGCCCGACGGAGGAGATATCGCAGGTGGTGGAGATTGATGCAGCTCCACAGTGTCCAGATGGTGCAGTATCCATTAGAGTGCCGACTGAGGTGACGCCAGGCGAGCACGACGGTGATGCGGAGGATACGGGTACTCATGTGCAGGATCAAGGATTGACGGCTCTGGTTTAGGATTCTATTACGGTTCGGAGACAGAGGAGAGACATACAGATGCCAGCACGGTATGCCGACACAGTTGCATATGCACTTCCAGTGGAGAGTATCGATGAGATGATACCTACTACTTTCAGAGAGGCCGAGGAGAGTTCAGAGGCTGATTCGTGGCAGGTAGCTATGCAGGAGGAGATGGAGTCTCTTCATAAGAACGATACATGAGAGCTTGTTGAGCTTCCAAAGGGGCGGAAGGCGATTAGGTGCAAGTGGGTATACACAAAAAGGAGGGCATTAAGGGCACTCCATTGAGGTTCGAAGCTAGGTTGGTTGCGAAGGGCTATGCACAGGAGGAAGGTATTGACTATAATGAGGTTTTCTTTCCGATGGTGAAGCATTATTCGATTCGGATTCTGCTAGCTTTGGTGGCACAGTATGGATTAGAGTTAGATCAGTTGGATGTGAAGACGGTATTTCTTCATGGTGATCTTAATGAAGAAATATATATGACTCAGCCATTAGGATTTTGACCTGTAGGGAAAGATAAGTTGGTTTGCAGGTTAAAGAAATCGCTATGCGGTTTGAAGTAGTCTCCTCGACAGTGGTATAAGCGATTTGATGGTTTTATGCTTGGTCATTCGTACACTCGGAGCCAGTTTGATCCTTGTGTGTATTTTAGCAAGTTGAGAGGAGGTGTGTACATCTATTTGTTACTTTATGTCGATGACATGTTGGTTGCTTCTACTTCCAGGTCAGCTATAGATGAGTTGAAAGTTCAGCTTTCAAATGAGTTTGAGATGAAGGACTTGGGTGAGGCCAAACACATTTTGGAAATGGAGATCGGTAGAGATAAGAAGAAGGGCAGAATTTGTTTGACACAAGTAGCTTATTTGAAGAAGGGACTACAACGATTTCATGTTAGCATGGATACAAAGCCAGTTAGTGTACCATTAGGAGCCCATTTAAAGCTTTCAGTTGGTCTTTCACCGAAGTCAGTTGAAGATCGAGAGTTGATATCGAAGACTCCATATGCGAGTGCGTTGGGAGCTTGATGTATGAGATGGTATGTACGAGGCCGGATTTGTCACAGGCGGTGAGCATGGTTTCGAGATACATGCACGATCCAGGAGTGGGTCATTAAGAAGCCGTGAGATGGATTTTGAGGTACATTTGAGGTACGCTCAATGTTGATTTGATTTATGAGCGGGACACTACAGGTGGGCAGTTGTGTATTGGATATGTGGATTCGGATTATGTCGGGGATTTGGATAAGCGTCGGTCTACTACGGGATATGTGTTTACTTTGACCCGTACGCTGGTGTGTTGAAAATATACCTTACAGTCTACGGTGGCTTTGTCTACGACGGAGGCAGAGTATATGACGGTTACAGAGGCTGTGAAGGAGGCCATTTGTCGAAGAATCAGGTTTTTCATGCGAGGATGAAGCACATTGACGTTCGTTATCACTTCGTTCGGGATATTCTTGAAGATGGCGATGTGGAGATTGTGAAAGTCCACACGAAGGATAATCCGGCGGATATGCTCACTAAAGTGGTTCCGAGTAACAAGTTTGATCATTGTCGAAACTTGTTGCATATTCGTGATTGTTGAGGCCGTCGACGGTCATTTGGATGAACTACGGGGTGCTTGATCCCTTGGAAGAGGGGGTACGTAGGCAACCACATTGGTGCAACCGAGTTTAGAGAGACGACATATTGGTGCTCATGTTGGTGTCGGCTCAGTGTTGGGAACACTTCGTCGAGGTGGAGAATTGTGAAAACGGCAAAGAAATTGTGAAAAACGTGAAAAATAACCCAAAACAGACTCCACCATACCCTGGTGTGGTGTCTTCCATGGGTGTGGCAGAATCTGCCCTGTCTGCCGTGGGTGTGGTCTATGTCACACCCTGGTGTGGCAAAATCTGTCATGTCTGCCATGGGTGTGGTCTGTGCCACACCCTGGTGTGGCAAACTCGTTTTTAGAATCCTAATCTATTTGAGATTGTGTTTTGTTATAAATAGAACCATGTTTTTTAGGGTTTCTTAAGGAGAGAAAAAGAGAGAATTAGCATTGTTTTGAGCACTTTGAGAGGGAGATATTTGTGAGGGAGTTGAGAGCTTTGGTTAGGGTTATATTTGAGTGATTTTGTGAGTTGTAACCCGTTGTATTTCTCCTCCATATAGTGAAATCTCCCTATTCTCTTCCCGTGGACGTAGGCAATTGCCAAACCACGTAAATTCTTGTGTTTGTGTGTGATTTTGGTCGTTATTTTGTGAATTGTACTCGTGTTTGGTTTTGGTTTTCTTCTCCCATCGCTCACCGACTCGTTTGGTTGTCGAGCATGCTTCCGCACGGTGCGCAACAGAGGTTACCATCAAAAAGAGACATGCACATAATAAAATTTCATACTCATTTCAACAACCAAATTCTAACAGCTATAAAATTTTTCCCCATCAAAACTTCAAAACAAAAATGGCATGCACATAACATATCAGCTCCACCACAGTTCAAGATGTTTTTTTTCACTTGAACCTAGTATTTCAACAACCAAATCTTCACTGCTTTATCTTATAAAAAAATGAGCATAGAATCTCATTAAATTTTGCTGAACAAAGTAGCAAATTAGAAATTGAAAATTTCCCGTATGCTAAAAAGCTATGAAGCACGGACTCTTGCAAACAGCCCCCGTCCCCGTGTCCGACGCTTGTCGGAGACGGACACCCGTTCGACACGCGTTCGACACGCGTCGGACACGGCGTCAACGGCGGCGACACGGTCAGCTCTGTCGACTCGCGGCAGACGCGGGGCGGACACGGCGAATTTGGGGGCGACACGGCAAAACCTAAAATAAAAACCCAAACCCGAAACCCAAACCCGAAACCCAAAACCTAATTTCAAACTTAAACCCTAACCCTAGTCATCACTTACCCGATTTCTCGTCGATTCTTCTCTTGCGAAGTGAAGAGGCGCCGCCAGCTCCCAGTCTCGTCGCCGCCAGCTCCCAGTCGTCGTCGTCGTCGATCATCTCCAAGCTCGGTAAGTCTCTCCGCTCTCTGTCTCTCTCTCTCTTCGATCGCTCTCTCTCTCTCTCCCCGATCGTGCCCTCTCTCTCTCCCCCAGATCACGCCCTATCTCTCTCCGGTCGCTCTCCCCCCCAATCGCGCCCTCTCTCTCTCCCAGATCGCTCTCTATCTCCCCCCCGGGCGGGCTCGGTCCCCCCCCCCCCCCCGATCGCTCTCTCTCATTCTCTCATTCTCTCTCTCTTTTATAACCCGGCCAAATCCCTCTCTCTCTCCCCGATTTCTCCCTCCTTTACTTTTACTGGCACTGTTTTTTATTTTTTTTTCTGTTATTATTTTTGTTTTTAACTGTTACTGACTTACTGTATAAAAATATTGTTAATTAATTAGTTAATTAATTAGGGAATTAGTTAATTAATTAGGGAATTAGTTAATTAATTAAGGTTTCATTTTTAATTTTTTAATTTACTGTTACTGTTACTGTAGTTAGTGTTTTACTATTATTAATTTTTTAATTTATTGTTATTGCTTGTATTTTACAGAAGTGGAACAAGACGGGAGTTCTAGTGGTAGTGGAGTACAAGATGACAAATGTCCGCTTTGAAAATATGTTACCAAATTGGAGAAAAGGGGGGGGGGACGGCAGGAGGAAATTAGAGATGGAGATGTAATTATTGTAGAGAGGATTTTACCGGTTCACACTCAAGAGTTAAAAATCACCTCTTGAGGATAAGCGGGACTGGAATTAAGATGTGTTCCAAGTCAACACCCGAAAACCTAAGGGAGTTTCAAAGGACGTTGGATCAAGCGGAGGCGAGGTTGATGGCTTCTAAGCCTAAGATGCCAGTTTTGCCTATATCTTCGACTGCAAGTACGACCGGTATAGGTGCAAGTGCTAGCATGCCTATTCGTGCAGGTGAATCTAAGAGGAGGAGGGGGTCTAATACCGTGGAACAAGCATTCAATATGGGAGAAATGGAGGAATTGGATGCATTGATTGGTAGGATGTTCTACACCGGGGGATTATCCTTCAACTTGACAAGGAATCCATATTATGCCAAGGCTTTTGCATATGCCGCAAGTAATCCAATCTCTGGCTACAAGCCTCCAGGTTATAATTCCATAAGGTCCACTATCTTACAACGTGAGAAAACTCACGTAGAGAGGTTGATGGAGCCCATCAGGGGCACATGGTCATAGAAGGGGGTCTCCATTTGTTGTGATGGGTGGGCGGATACACAAAGGAGGCCCATCATCAATTTTATGGCAGTATGTGAGGGTAAGCCAATGTTCTTGAATGCCGTGAATGCCGAGGGAGAAGTCAAGAATAAGTATTTTATCCAAGCACAGCTAGAAAAGTGCATCACAGAGGTGGGACCGAAGAATGTCATCCAAATCATAACCGATAATGCGTCGGCATGCAAGGCCGCGGGAGGGCTTGTGGAGGGCACCTGGCCTCACATATTTTGGACTCCTTGTGTAGTCCATACACTCAATCTTGCTATCAAGAATATTTGTGCGGCTAAGAACACGGAAGCAAATGCCATGGCTTATGCATAATTACATTGGATTACAGAGATCTCCGATGATGCATTGTTTATGAAGAATTTTATCATGAATCACTCTATGCGGCTTTCCATGTTTAATGAATATTCCAAGATGAAGCTCCTATCGATTGCCGACACAAGATTTGCCTCGTGGATTATTATGTTGGAGAGGTTTAAGGTCGTCAAGAGAGGCCTCCAAGACATGGTCCTAAGTGATCGATGGAGCTTGTATAAAGAAGATGATGTGGGAAAAGCTCAATTTGTGAAAGAGAAAGTCCTCGATGACTTATGGTGGGACAAGATAGATTTTATTCTTGACTTCACTGGCCCAATCTATGAAATGATAAGGGTCACCGACACCGATACACCATGTCTTCATTTGGTGTATGATATGTGGGATACAATGATTGAGAAGGTGAAGCAAGCTATTTATAGGCATGAGGGTAAAAAGGGATAACGAGGAATCTCCTTTTTATGAGGTGGTTCACAAGATCTTGGTGGATCGATGGAACAATAGCAACACCCCGCTTCAGTGCTTGGCACACTCTTTAGTTCCAAGGTAATATTTCACATTTCACTCTTTAATACGAATATTTCTATTACTTAATACCTTGTGGGCTAATTCATGTTATTAACGAATATAGGTACTATCATTCCACATGGCTCAATGAGAACGTCAATTGGCAAGTTCCAAATCAAGATCTTTAGATCTCTACGGAAAGAGCAAAGTGCTTAAGAAGATACTATCCTAACCCCGATGAACGACGGGCGGTGAACTTGGAATATGCTAAGTTTGTGGGGGCTTTGGAGGCTTTTAGTGATCCGGATTCTCTTTCCGATAGAGCACATATGGATCCTAAGTCATGGTGGCTTCTTTACGGTGCAAGTACTCCAAATTTGCAATTATTGGCCATAAAGCTTCTAGGCCAACCTTGTTCCTCTTCTTGTTGTGAACGGAATTGGAGTACGTATGGTTTCATTCACTCCTTAAAGAGGAACAAGCTACCCCGGCACGTGTGGAGGATCTTGTTTATGTTCACACCAACCTTCGCTTACTTTCTCGAAGTTCGGAAGAGTATATGGAAGGGGAATCAAGAATGTGGGATGTTGAGGGAGATGCCTTTGATCATTTCAAGGTGCCGGTATTTTAGATGTTGCCGCCCTTTCTCTTGACGAGCCCACGATGGAGGCCGTTGTGTTTGAGGAGGATGAAAGAGTTGAAACCATAGAATGATCTTTTGATGTTTTAACTTGAGAACTTTATTTTTAAGATACGCTTTTGGTTGTAATTTTTGCAATGTTGGTAACTTAGTATTTTGTAGCCATGAAACTAGTTGCAACTTGAACTTTATTCTCTTGTATTTTGATATGCTCAAGATGAAAGTAATGGAAATTAAAATTTGGTATTATCTTCAAATCAGTTACATAACTTACATTTGTCATTGATTATACAAGTCAATGTTACATAATAATATAACATAAAAAATTAATCTATTTTTCTATATGTTCATCTTCTCTTTCTTTGTTGTCTTGTTTTACATTATTGTCTTCAATTTTCCGAGAGATCATTGCCATCCGGACGTCTTAATTCACACCTGCAACACACACTTTTCTTTAATTTCTTATTTATAACCTCCACTTTACATAACAAAAAAATATGAAAATGTAATATGAATTAAATTCAATATTGATCTATATATAATAAAACTATTAAAAAAATCTAGCCGTGTCGCCGTATCCTATTTTTTGGGGTTTTGCTGTGTCCGTGTCCGTGTCCATGTCGTGTCCGTGTCGCCGTGTCCGTGTCCATGCTTCATAGCTAAAAAGTATGTTAACAAAACCAGTCAGGTGCACAGAACCCCCAGCCAGTATGCCTACTTTTTCTTGAACTTCAAATCAAGTCAGTGAATCAAGGTATAAAACGATTTGTTTTTGAAATATCTTTATTCAGCTCAATTATGAAACTGCTAAACGTGACACTGAGTCCATGCCTTGAGCTTGAAATAGTAAACTGCGGGTAGTATCAATGTCTTCATTAGCTGCCGAACACAAAAAGCATATTAACCACGCATATGACGTGTTATATAAGGGCAATATGTGATTATATGAAGAGAAGGCGCCTTTCATGGAATTTAGTGTTGACTATTAGGGTCGCTATTAATGTTGCCAAATTTGTAACATGTTAGCTTATATATTAAGTTGACACATGACCTCTCAATATTAAGGTTACTTAAGTTGTCGTGTTAATACCTGTTATGATATCAAATGTTCATGCGTAACCCTAGTCCAACAGCAACCAGCCAGCACTACTATAAGACATAAAGTGAAGAATCTTAAAGCACTCAGAGTCTGGAATCAGAAGTAAGAAAAGGATGAGGAAACCATTTTAATCTGAGAAGCAGAACCGATGCCTGCACTTTTGAACTTCAAGGTAAATTGATCTATTTAATCGAGAATAAAGGGCGCCAGGTTATTGTCCGACAATAGGAACATAACAAAGTCACAAAGTATCCTCAAAAGCAATTATAGTCATGGAGAACTATTTCTTCACCAAGTTTGCATACATATTGAGAGCTAGAAAAGCCCATACTTCGACAGGTAGAGATAAAGGAGGACACCATTTAACAACCTTTTGTGGGAGTCATTACTGACATAGAAATTTATCTTTTTTGTCGGTATTCTCGACTAATAAATAAATCTTTGCAATCTTCTTAAAAGCTCAGACAACTTCTATCTTCTAGTCACAATTTGGTCATCAAAGCAAGATATTTCAAGAAAATTACAAAAGATCTGCACTTTAGCCTTCATTTTCTTTTATCCTTTTTAACACAAGGTTTTCTGATGTAGGACGCTTAATCTGAGTTAGAGTCTATTTAGATTAGGAAATAAATTCAATTTTAAAGTCAAATTAGATTAGGAAACAAAATCAATTTTGATTCATGATTTGTTTCCTCTATTATAAGGAGTTTTTTTAGGATAGAATTTGACACTTTCTTTCTTTTGTAATTCTAGTCTTACTAGGAGTCTTATTTGATACTTTCTATTTTTATAATTCTAGTCTTAATAGGAGCCTTATTTGTTTTTCTATTTAAAAAGAGTCATGTAACCCCAAAGGAAAATAACATTTCATCAATAAAATTTCTCGTTTTAATATTTTCTTCATGGATTCGAAGTTTTTCGTGGATTCGAAGATCGTTCTTTGTGGATTTAAAGACCACCATTGGTGGATTCCGAGGTTATCACTTCCGCGCTGCGTCAATTGGTATCAGAGCATTGTTCCTCCGATCCGATGGCAGGTGATGAAGCCCCTATTTCTCGAACTGAGTTCGACGTACTAAAAACCGATGTTAATCAGATGAAGACTGTCATGGAGCGACTTGCGACAGCAATTGAGCGTCTGAATACGGTGAGAGGTCAAAATCGCGTTGATGATCGCCAACGACGTGATCTGACTCCATAAGATAAATTCTACAGGGATGATCATAGTGACTACCGAAGAAAGGAGAACTATGATGCTGGAGGATTAAAAATATCATCCTTCAATGGAAAGCTTCATGCTAATGATTTCCTTGATTGGATTGACAAAGTGGATAAGTATTTTGAGTATAATATAATCCCAGAAGATTAGAAAGTTAAATTAGTGGTCTACATGCTTAATGAAAAAGCATATGCATAGTGGGATGAAGTACTGATAAATCGATACTACCAAGGAAAGGATCCGATTCGAACGTGGGTAAAGATGAAGAAATTATTGAGAGATCGTTTCTTACCTTCTAACTACAAGCAATGATGGGTGTCTCTAGTGGCAAACAACAAGACGCTCACCCCCGGAAAGGAAGATTTTACCACCATCAAGATTCATCCTGAAGTTCCTGATGTTGATGAAGATATGTTAATGAAGATGAATATTCTACATGATATTGTGAGTGATGTTACACATTGACATTGTCCCGATGGAGGAGAAAGATAAAATAGAGAGTGAGACAATTGATGATATGTGTGCATTGCTTGGTGGAGAGCTTGAGATAAAGGAGATGAAAGAATTGTATATGAAGTATGAGGAAGAAAATTATTTTTTTAAAGCAATAATCATCAATAATTTTAACAATGGTGAAATGATACCGTCGACACTAGAATATAGGAAGCAACAAGGAAAATATTTGGAGGAGTTTTTCATGTCAACTACAGAGCCACATGCTGTCAGTTACATACACTTGTCATGAAAAGAATTCATACACAAGTTTGATACCAAAGAAGTCCTAGCAGAGGAGGTAAAAGAACAAATGGAGCAAATCAATACTAAATACAAGGTGAATGCTGATCATTGCAAGAGAAGAAAATTATTTATCAATGAAGATACTATTCTAACAAATATAAGTTCGGGGTCGAGCTTCTTTCAACAAAGGGAGACTGATGTAGGACGCTTAATCTGAGTTGGAACCTATTTAGATTAAGAAATATAGATTAGGAAATAAATTCAATTTTAGAGTCAAATTAGATTAGGAAACAAAATCAATTTTGATTCATGATTTGTTTCCTCTATTATAAGGAGTCTTTTTAGGATAGAATTTGATACTTTTTTTGTAATTCTAGTCTTACTAGGAGTCTTATTTGATACTTTATATTTTTATAATTCTAGTCTTACTAGGAGTCTTATTTGTTTTTTTATTTAAGAAGAGTCATGTAACCCCAAAGGAAAATAACTTTTCATCAATAATATTTCTCTTTTCAATATTTTCTTCGTGGATTCGAAGTTCTTCGTGGATTCGAAGATCGTTCTTTGTGGATTCAGAGAACACCCTTGGTGGATTCCGAGGTTATCACTTCCGCGCTGCGTCATTTTCATAATGATTCTTACTAGTCCCTATTCAAGCATGGGATTGAGTATTACAACATTGTTGTAACAATCATATTCCATATTATGATTTTGATAGTTGTACGTTGCTTTCACTCTAAAAGTTATCATACAATTTAGAATATTATTAAAATAAAATTAAAAACTAATAATTTGGTGCTCCTTGCAATGAATGAGAGGGAGGGAGAAGAAGAAAGTAAGTTGTAGAAAAACCAATAAATAATTATACATGGAAGTTCAGACGTCAATTGCTGAATCTCTTAAGAACGTATGTTTTAGTACATAATATAGTGATAGATGGATACTCACATACTGCGAAAAATGGTCTTGAACTTATGTGAATTTATAGAACTTTAGCTTTAATGGTTCTTAATGCTAAACTAATACTTCTAAAAGCTAACCTATCCAAGTTGAATCAAATTCTAGACAATTTAATGGGAACTGAACCCACAAATGATGCGAGAAAACCAGGTTTATCTAACTTACCAAATTACAAAAGTACATGTTAACTATCAAATGTGCATTTTCAATCAATTAAATGTATTAAAGTCAATTTCTCTCTGATGTCATTCTACAAAAGAAAACCCTTGAAAAGAAATGAAATTGAAATAACAAAAGGAAAACAAAAATTAGAATAAATACCTCAACAAGCAAGCAGTCAAAATTATGCTTGCTATCAACAATCCGATGCAGGGCCTCCCTAAAAGGTCCCCTCACATCACAGCAACCACACCCTAACAAACCAAACCCACCTCATATTATAAGGAAAAGGCTAATTAGCACTTAAATATCCTATAGCTTCCCCTAGTTTGCACTCATATACCCGCATTGTTGTTTGTAAAAGTTACACTTTACTATCTTCTATTATGCAAATGTGATAACCTTTTTCTCCGAGATTTCTCATTTGACACTCATAAGATAATTTTTAGAACAATTGAGCCCTTAATTTTTGTTGAATTTACAGTTAAATATACCATAATTCTATCTTAAACATGCCCAATTTATATTTTAAAATATAATTATGGTGTATTTAACAGGGCTAAAAACTTATAAAAATTAGCTTGTGCAAAAAAATTAGCTTGTGACTGTCACATGGAAAAACTCTGGAGAAAATTCTCACCTCAGCATAACACAAAGGTATTAAGTGCAAATTTTAGAAACGTTAGGGTACATAAGTGTGGACAAAAGCAAGCGAGGGTACACAAGTGCAAATTAGGGGAAACTATAGGGTGCTTCAAGTACTGATTAGCAAAAAAGAGTTTCCTTTACCATGGGTGAGCTCGACGGTGGGGAGATTTGAACGCGGAGTTGAGCCTGCGAGAGTCGAGGAGGAGAGAATCGACGTCGGTGGAGGAGAACTCGTCCACGAGAACAGCAAGGCGGAGGTCGCGCCGGCTATCGACGAGGTGGCGGATGAGGGTCGTCTTGCCGCTGCCGAGGAATCCGGTGACGAGTGTGCACCCCATGCGGCCGCCGGGGAGGCCGAGGCGGCGGTTGAAGACGTGACCCTCGAAGGAGATCGACATCTCGTTGCCCTCCATTTTCGATGGTTTCAAGATTCTCTGCAGCTACAATGGATCTTTTGAGTTGGGTTTAAGGAGAGAGATAAAGGCGGTGATAATAACAAGGGGTTTTTCTCTTTTAACCCAAAATTTTACCCTCACTTATTTAAAAACCCACCCACTTATATAAACATTCATAAACCCAAAATATCTCATGCCATTTATTTTTAAACCCAATAGGTATAATTCACTCATTCTTTATACTGTATTTTCCCAATAAAATAGAAATCCCTAAATTGCCCTTCATCCCCAAATACAACAACGATCTCTCTCTCATTCGTTTTATTTCCCCAGATATAATCGATTCTCATAACCCTAAGAGGCGATTTTTCAAACCTCAAAAATCCCAAGCCGATGAAGGACAAGGCGGATGAGGTGGTGATGTCGCCGATGACGACAGCTGCATTGGTCGCCGGGGTTAAGAAGGGGAGGGGGGGCTGCCGAAGGTGAAAACCCCTTTTTTTATGTGGGTTTTGCTTCAAGTTGGCAACATTAGGGTTCGTTGGAGGCCTAGAGGTAATTTTTTTTAATGAACAGAGTTTTTTGCCCGTCTAGTAGAGTAGAATCATGAGATGTAAATCTAGAGTTGATATGATTGGGACGGGCCCTAATTGATGATGCTTCTAATTTTTGTAATTAATTAACTTTTCTATGTTTTTTTATACGTTTGGTTGGAGTTGTTAATAGAATCTTTAACTTTGTTGTTAGTAAACAATGGGGGAATAAGTGGAAGGTTAGGATGCTGCTTATACGACTGAGGTCCTAAATGAAGGTGTAAGATAACAAAAATTCCATGACAGGGGTTTTTGGCTGGTGATTCTGGTTTCTTGAGTCCGGACACCTTTCTGTTTTTGTTGCTTTGTTCTCTGTCTCTCTCTCTCTCTTTCACTACCAATGCTAATTTAAGATTTCAATTTTTAATTTTTGTGAGCTATTGAGTTCCTCTGAGTTTAGAGATATCTGTGGTTTGTTGTAATTTGTATGTACATTGTAGGAGATGAGACTTGTGTTACTGAAAGCAACTGAAATTGATGGCGGTTTCTAATTTTATCCTGCTCTTTTAATCATGTTTAGAGATCTTTGTTGTAATTTGTATTTATTTGGGTTTTGTTTGCTATTTGTTTATTTTATTAACTTTCTTCAAATATTTTCAGTAATTGTATTATGGATGTTCATTTTTTTCATGAGAGTCTGTAAGAATTATAAGAGTTTTAATTTTATCATGAACTGGAAAATAATTATTCTAAGTCCCTACATCTTTTTGTTTAGAGGTTCCATATTGTTTAAAACATGTTTCTTTATTGAGGAATAATTAGAAATTGGATAGCCTTGATAGCCTTAAAGTAGTAAACTCCGAAGCGCCTCATCTAGAAGTGTAAACATGTTAGCAGTTTGCTCATTGCTTGCTTCGGATATTTGATACGATAATGTGTATTTTTTGTTGTTTACCTATTAGTATGAGCGTACTAATTTTGGTCTTTTTTCCAGGTATGTTTTAATGAACTGGTTGAGAAGAGTTAGAACATGATGTATTCATTGAAGATCTACCACCAATCTTATGTATGAAGAACCGCGGTTCCTTTCGAAGGAAACCCAAGAGCCTTGACAAGCTTGCTGATGCAGCTAAAGTAGTTAGGGGAAACAACACTGAAGAAAGTGAAATGATATTTGGAACATTATCTGTATTGAAGATGTCTTCTTTTTTTAATATTATGTTAGTCTGTATACTTATAACATAAGTATGCATGTGTACTGAGGATATATAAGTATTCAGATTAATATGATTCATCATGTATCGGATATTTTTATTTTGGAAGCATGTTATAAGGGCCACCAGTGGTTATATGTCTATGAAATATGTTTCGGATCTTGTATTTTGTATCAAATGTGTACATTCATAGCTCATGGTATTGTTCTATTCCAAAACTAGTGCTATATGATAATTTTGCAATATTTGGTTGATGTGCAACATTTATATATGTCTCATGTGTAGGTTCAGCGATATCAAATGTCATGTTTTATGTATAAGAGTTGACGTTGTTACATAGAAAAGGTGCTATATTATATTCGCCTACGTTATGTGTCGTGTGACCAATCATTGACAAAGTATAGCACCTTTTACTTTCTGGAAATTCTGCAGCTTAAGAGCC